>PVIY010024674.1:0-37727 GCA_004026745.1 Myrmecophaga tridactyla
TCATGGTATCTAGGTTATTAGAAATGATGATCAAGTGGTCTGTCAAGTGGCAACCTACCACAATTTATGTTTATCATAAACGTACTTGTCTAATTTTCCCTTTAACTATTCTGGCCACTGATGTTAAAATATTTCACATTTCATAGAAATCAGAACAATTATTAGTCCTTCTTGGGTGAAGAGTCAGGTCATCTCTGAACATTGTAACATAAGTATACTTATTGCATTTGTCCATTTGCCAGTGACTTTACTTCCCTCCAAAGTCAAATACCAGCAGTATAGCCAGTCCCTTCAAAGAGAATTTTTCTCTAAAATCTTTATTTACTCATGATGATGATAAGCCTATAGGAATGTTATTTCAAATTGACTCAGAGTCTAAGACCAAATCCTAACCTCCCTTCAAAACATCTGGCAAATCAGGGTCAAGTCTGATCAAACCATCAAACATGCTGCTGTCATTGAATATTAATGGGATTGGTGTACAAGAACTTATTACTTGCCCCATGAGTCTATTATAATACATGATCTGCCATCAAATACGACTCCATCCTAGGTGGAAACAGATTTTCCTAAAAATATATTTGCCACATTGATTGGGTGATTTTGTTAACATATGTCAACCAAATAACATCCAAATTCATCACTTTTAGCACTAATTTATTTTCATTTTTTAAAAATATGTACCATGTAAATCACATTTTGTGTAACCCGTAAACCAAGCTTGGACATGGGGTTTGTGACCAATTTGTTTCCCATCATACCAACTGCATTAGTTTATTAATGCTGCCAGAATACAATATACCTGAAATGGAATGGGTTTTATTAAGTTACAAGTTTATAATTCTAAGGTTCTAAAAATGTCAAAACTAAGGCATCTAGTGAAAGATACCCTGAATCAAGAAAGGCTGATGTCTGTCACATGGAAAGGTATGTGGCTGGTGTCTGCTGGTCCTTGTTCCAGGTTCTGTTGCCTCCAGCTTCCAATGCCAGTGGTCTCTTCTGTGGGAGGAGTATCTGAGCCCTCAGTTCACTCCTTTAGGACACAATTCTGGGTTCTGGCTTTCTTGGTATCTCATGGGAAATTGTGTGGCAACATCTGTTGGGTTCTGCATCTCCAAACATCTGTGTCTAGACATCTGTTCTCTCTGACAGCATTCCAAGCATTTGCAAATGTTTGCATTTTGTCAGCACTGAAGCAACTGTCTAGCTTCATTCAGCTCTCTCAGCAACTGGTGTCTACTGGGGCTTCTGCATTTCCAAACATCTTGTGTCTACATCTGCATCTTCCTCCAAAATGTTTCCTCTTTTAAAGGACTGCAGTAAACTAATTAAGACCCATCTTAAATGGGCAGATTGCATCTACATCTAATCAGAAAGACCACCTACAATTGGGTGTACCATTTCTCCATGGAAATAATCCATTCAAAGTTTCCTCCCTAAACAATAAATATGCCCCACAAGATTGGATCAGGGCTAAAGTACAGCTTTTCTGGAGTACAGAATACTTTCAATCCAGCACACCAATGTATCATTTTATTGTGGCCCCAATGAGTGTAAAAACCCTGAGGCTCAGAATTCTCTGCCCTGTAGCGCAAAAGCCCTGAGGCTCAGAATTCTCTACCCTGTATCATTCATTGATGGTATTTCTCTCAGATTACTTGAAAACTGTCAGAATCTTAAATATAATTTATAAACCACAGCTAGGCCAACTGTTTTTGACTCCCAGAAAGTTGAGTCACCATGACATGTGATATCGCTTATTTTTCCCACATTATCAAGTGTAGCATTTAGAGAGACTTCGTAAATCAGTTCTAATCCAATTTTCCTTCTGTGGAGATCACATATCTCCATTGGAATTTTCCTTCAACATCAATCATAAGATAGTAAGAGAGTTCAAAGAAATAATGGATTTTTTTTTTCTTGAATTGAAATTCTCTTTCCAAAATGGCATGATTGACTTCATCCTTGGCACTCAGATCCATTTATAAGATATCCTCCTGTTTTTAGGATCACTCTGTTTCCATGCATCATCTGTTTTCACCCACACACTTCCATTCTTGCTCAAGTTTTCTGGTTTAGTTATATGCCTTGCCCTAGGGGATACAACACCTTTCCAGTCAAGTCCCTGTCTGTCCCTCATATCAATTTGAGGATGCAATAATGTGAATAATTAATCAAAACTTTAAAATAATTTCCATCACTTATTTTGAGTAACAATTGCATCAATTACCCGACTTTTTAAAACTAAGAAAGGTGCTCTGAGTATGTTATGAGATATGATGCAGTATGTCCTTGTAGTATGTTTCCTAGGCCTTTTCGTACACTAGTAGCAATAAAGTATATAATATAATAAGAGGAATTTTATTTAAAGGTTCTGAGACCATATTTTGTTCTCCCAAACCTTTACTTGTATTGTTCAAAGTTGCTTGTGTTAACAAAATAATTAAAGTAATATTCATTGCGGGAAGATGACAAACTAGGAAGTTTCAGGACTCAGTCTCAAACAGAACAACTATTGAACAGGTAGGAATTGTCTGAAACAGCTATTTTGAAACTCTTGAGGCCAGAAGAACACTGAATAAAATCCAAGGAAGAGAGGGAGGAAGAGCCTGATAAATTATGGTAATGAACAGCAAATTGATTTCTTTGTGTGGCAGCTACCAGTATCCATTGCCCACTGCTGCTGCAGGCTGTTGTGGAGTCCAATCCTGGTTAGCTAATTGCTGAAAGAAAAAAATATATATTCCTCTTCCCCAAGACCACAGGCGGGCATGGCAGATCATTGATCATAGCTTTTGACTGGCAAATTTGTAATAACATTAGCTAAGAGCTAGTTTCAATCCCCATAGACAAAGGCAGCAACAGACATCATTTTAACTCTGTTACACATTGGGACAGTGTGGATTAAAGACACAGTGCTTAATCAGAGCTCCAGGGGACAATTAGCTGGAGGGTGGTATTTTCTGGGCAAGGAAGACCAGGAAAGCACAGAATTGGGGAACTGTCAAAGAGGCTTTTGGTGCTCTTCTTGACCCCCTACCAGGGCAATTTGGAGCCAATTGGTTGCCCCTTCATTTTTTTCAGACCCTGGTTTGGTGGATGTGCTGGTTTGGATCTATTATGTACCTCAGAAAAGCCATGTCTTAATCCTGAACCAATCATGTAGGGGGCAGCAGTTCATTTTAATCCTGATTCAACATTGTAGGTGGAAACATTTGATTACATTAACTCCACAGAGATGTGGTGCACACAATTATCGGTGTGAATGGAGATATGACTCTAACCACGCCAGGTATGTCTTGATTAGTTTACCAGAGTCCTTTAAAAGAGGACACATTTTGGAGAGAGCTCATGGCAGAGCTGATGCAGATGCTGACACTTGGGGAACAGAGACATGGATTTTAGAAATTCTTGGAGCCCAGCTGACATCACCATCATCATGTTAAGCAAGACAGAACCTGGACCAAGGCAAAAGAAGCCAAAAGATGAAAGCAAAGTGAGGAACCCCACAAGAACAGAGACCGAAAGCAATGGAGCCTAGGACCAAAGGATCAGCAAATGCCAGCCATGTGACTATGTAGCTAACAGAGGTACTCCTGACCCACTGACCTTCCTTTCATTAAAGTATATTTCTCTAGATGCCTTAGTTTGGACATTTTTGTAGACTTAGAATGGTAAATTTGTAACTTATTAAATTCCCTTTATAGAAATCATTGCAATTTTGGTATATTGTATTCTGGAAGCTTAAAAACTAATATGGTGGGGAAATATGGACTTGAGAAGATCCTTTCCTAGGTGATGGTCTTCCCAGAAATTGCCATTCAGACAACAACCACTAAATATAATGAAGAAAGTGTGAAAAACTATAGAAGCAAAATAAAACAAAACAGAAAAATAGATCAAGATTCATGGAGATGGAACACATGAAAGGACGCTTTCTCCAAGAGGTGAAGCAATTGTATGAAAATTGCAATATTAAAAATTGTGGCCTGAATCAAATGGAGAACAGGAAAAATCTGATCAGTTATATATAAGCTAGTCTAAAGCTATAGAAAAAGGTGACCAAAGCATGAAAGAAGAGCCTTAACACAGCCAAACAACAATAAAACTCTAAGCAAGAGAAATTTTCAGAATAAACTCATCAAATAATTGAATGCTTAGATGTCAGTAAAAAGTACAAGCCAGGCAGGCCTCAGTGGCTCAGCAGACAGAGTTCCTGCCTGCCATGCTGGAGACCCATGTTCAATTCCCAGTGCCTGCCTATAAAAAAACAAAAAACAAAAAACAAACAAACAAAAGTACAAGCCATACTAATAGGAAAACATGGCACAATCAAGGGAACAAATTAAAAGTTCTTAGGAGACCATTTGGAACAACTAATCAAAGATATTCAAACAAGTCTCCTAAATCAATCCAAGGAGATAAAGAAAAATATGGTGAAAGACATAAAGGTTATTAAAAGGACAGTGTTTGAGCAAAAAGAACAATATGAAAGTATAAAAAGAAAAATAACAGAAATTATGGTGGTAAAGGTCACAATAGAAGAGATTAAAGATACACTAAAAGTATACAACAGCAGATTTGAACAGACAAAATAATGAATCAGTGAGCTAGAAAACATGACAATTTGAATACTACAGATGGAAGAAAAAATGGAGTAAAGAGTGGGCAAAAATGAGCAGTGTCTTAGGGATTTGAATTCTAGCAGAAAGCACACAAGCATATATATCATGGGTGTCCCAGAAAGAGAAAAGAAAGGAAAAGGGGTAAAAATACTATTTAAGAAAATAATGGCTGAAATATTCCCAACTCTTTTGAAAGACTTCAATATACATGCACAAGAAATGCAACATACACCAAACAGAATAAACCCTAACAGACCTCTTCCAAGACACAAATTACTCAGAATGTTAAATGCCAAAGAAAAAGAATTCTGAAAGCAGGTAGAGAAAAGCAATCAACCATATTCAAAGGATCTGTATGAAGATGGAGTGGCATTTTCTTATCAGAAACCATGGCATTATGATATATTTAAGGTACTGAAAGAGTAAAACTGCCTGCCTCCAATACTTTATCTGCCCAATTAATGCTTGAAGGAATGATTTAGTCTATGAAATGAGTAAGGGAAAAATGTCATTCACACACAATATCGACATAAATTCTGTGCTCAGGTAAAGACAATGCAACCGCAGACTATTCTCTCCATTTCAACTTTCCAATTGGTAACACAGTATTTCCCTTATTTCACTCTGCAACACATCTCCATACTTTACCAGTTTTGCCTTCAGGTCTATCAGAGTGTTATCAGTATCCATCAAAGTTGTTAGTGCAGATTAAAATCCTCCATGTAGAAACCCTAATTTTTTTCCATATCACTTTCTAGATATCTCTCAATTATTTGCAAATATTTTTAAGATCCTTCCTCCAGGGGTTGGGCAAAAAAATTCTAAATCTTTTACATGTATTTCAATCATTTTCACATACACTGAATTTAACTAAGACAGTAATTTTACCCACCCCCATCCACTTTCCATCATAGACTGTCCAAAATGTATCATTCTAAATCATGGTCCTCTTAATTGTATCTGAATTCCTCTAGAGTGCAAAAGAGAGAATTGGACGGACTCTTTAAGAGGTAGGCAGCTCTCTTACCTCCACAAACTCTCCTCCTGTTGATAATAAGCTATCAACTCCTTTATGGTAATCCTATAAATTGTCTGTTTTCATCACACTTTTCTAAAGCCATCTAAAGTTCTCTTCCAAAAACAAGTCTATACTTTCTGTTTTGAGTTCCCACTCACTTCCTGCTTCTTTCTATGCCCTTCTCCTTATAAGCCTTATAATAATTCAGATTAAGACCCAACTGCTTCAGTTCCTACACCTTAACTAAACCCAAAGTAAACAGAAGAAAAGAAATAGGAAAGAAAAGAGTAGGGACAATGCAATAGAGAATTAAAAAAACAAAACAGTAGCAACAACAATAGAATCAACAAAACCAAAGTTTGGCTCTTTGAAATGATCAATAAAATCGGGAAACCTTTAGCTAGAGCAAAAAGGAAAAAAAAATTCAAATAATTAAAATTAGACTTAAAATAGGAGTTATTACTACCAACTTCAAAGAAATGAAAATAAATTTAAGAGGGTAATATGAACAACTATATACCAACACATTAGATAACCTAGATGAAATGGCCAAATTCTTAGAAACATGCAAATCACCTAAACTGATGCAAAAATAAATTAAAGAACTCAACAGATCAATAACTATTAAAGAGACTGAATCAGTAATCAAAAAAGTCCAGGACCAGTCAGCTTCACTAGTGATTTTTATCAACCATTAAAAGAAGAATTCACATGAATCCTGCTCAAACTTTTCCAAAAATATGAAAAAGAGAGAAAACCTCAACTCCTTCTGTGAGCCTTGCATCACCCTAGTACCAAAATCAGATAATGATATCACAAGAAAAGAAAATTACAGACCACTACCCTTTACACTTATACATGCAAAAAATAGTCAACACAATACTAGCAAATTGAATGCAAAAGTACATTAAAGTGCTTATACAACACAACTAAATTGAATTTATCCCAGGAATGCAAAGGTGGCTTAACATATTAAAATTGATAAATGTAATACACCATATTGATAGAATGAAGGGGAAAAAAGCATATAATCATCCCATTTGATGCAGAAAAGACATTTGATGAAATCCAGCACTCCTTCTGTTTCAGTTTGCTAAAGCTGCCAAAATGCAATATTACAGAAATGGATTAGCTTTTATAAAGTGAATTTATTAAGTTAGAGTTTACTGTTCTAAGTCCTTAAAAATGTCCAAACTAAGGCATCCAGAGATAGATACCTTGACTCCAAAGAAAGGCTGATGTCTGTCACATTGGAGGGCATTTATTTGGCTGGTATCTACTTGTCCTTGTTCCTAGGTTTTATTGCTTCGAGTTTCTGATTCCAGTGCCTTTCTCTCTAAGTGTCTATGGGTCCTCCCTTAGCTTCTCCAGTGCAAAACTCTGAGTTTCATCTCTTTGCTTAGCCTCTCCCAGGGCTAGAGATTTTTCTCTTCAGGTTCTGGCCATTTCTGTGAGTCCTTGCTTAGCACCTGTGCTATTTCTGTCTTGATCGCCAAAATGTCTGTGTCTGTGTCAGCTCTGAATTCTTTCTCTATGAACTCTCTTAAAGATTCCAGTAAACTAATTATGACCTACCTAGCATGAGAAAAGTCACATCCTCATCTAATTAAATAATCACATCCACCTTTGGGTGTGTCACATCTCTGAGGATAAACCCTAATGCAGAGGTCCCACCCTCCAACATTGGATCAGGATTAAAAGGAAATGACTTTCCCAACTTTCCCAACAAGACTGGATTAGGAGTAAAAGAACAGGCTTTTCTGGCATACATAATAATTTCAAACCAGCACACTTTCTTGTTAAAAACACTTAGAAAACTAGGAATAAAAGGAAACCTACATAATATAATAAAAGGAATATATGAAAAAAACTTCAGCTATCATCATTCTCAATGATGAAAGTTGAAAGCTTTTTCCTAAGATCAGAAAAAAGACAAGGTTTCCCACTTCACCACTGCTTTTAACATTGTATTCAACATTGAATTTCTATCCTGAGTAAATAGGCGAAGAATATAAATAAAAGGCAGCCAAATTGGCAATTATTCATAGATGGCATGATCCTATATATAGAATTTCTTGAAGAATATACAAGAAAGCTACTAAAGTTAATAAGTAATTCAGCCAAGTGGTAGAGTACAAAATCCACATACAAAAATCACTAGTCTTTCTAAATACCGGTAATGAACAATTAAAAAATGAAATCAAGAAAACAATTCCCTTTACAATGCCAATTAAAATAATAAAATATCTAGGAATAAAATTTAACAAAGTATTTAAAGGACTTTGTACAAAGACTATGTGTGTGTATGTGTATATGTGTGTGTGTGTAATAAAACTATAATCTGGTTAACTTTGAGTGCACTGTTTTGTCGTGTAGTTCCATGGGTTCTTAAAAACTTTTATTCTTTTACCATATATGCAATCTAACAGTTCCCTTTTTAACCACCTCCAGGTGTATATTTCAGTGCTGTTAAGTATGATCATAATGTTGTGTTTCCAGCACCACCTATCCATTACACAAACATTTCCATCATTGCAAATAGGAACCTTGTAAAATTTATGCCTTAACTTCTCATTCCCTATTCCCAATCTGTCCCCAGATAACCTGTATCCTAAATTCTACCTCTTTGAAATTGCTTATGCAAATTATTTTGCATCAGTGAGATCATACAATATTTGTTCTTTGGTGTATAGCTTATTTCACTCAACATGATATATTCAAGGTTTGTATAAGTTATTGCATGTATCAGGACTTCATTCTTTTTTTACAGCTCAGTAATGTTCCTTTACGTGCATTTACCACATTTTATTTATACATTCATCAGTTAATAGGCAGCAAGTTGGGTTGTTTCAATCTTGTGGCAATAGTGAAAAATACTACTCTGAATATCCATGTGCAAATGTCTATAACTAAGTCATTTTTTCTGAAATCTAAGTTTTGCACATGCATTCTAAGTTCAGGTTTGTTTTTTTGCAGGACTATTTTATAGATGACCTATAATATGTGTTTGTCTCTTATTGTTTGTGTGTTTTTAATTGCTGTTTGGTTTTATTAATTCATTAGTTATCTGTTTTCTATTAATTTTACACAAATTATTTTATTTGACTCCACAACTAAATAGAAACTGCTCTTGTTAAAAACACCAAGGACCTCTATATTTTTAAACAGTGATAAATTTTCTGTGCAAAACCTACATTGTCTATTAGCAACTTTTGACACAGTTAACAGACATTTAAAAACATATGTAAATGGCCATAAGCACTGCAATAGCTGTTCCATGTCACTTGTCATCAAGAAATGACAATTAAAATCACAACAAGATTCTGCTAAATGCAAATAAGAAAAAAATTGCCTATACATTTTGACAATGGTTTTGAGCTTTTGGAACTCCCTTACATTGTTGGATGGAATGTAAAATGCTGCAACAACTTTAGAGAATAGTTTGGCAATTTCTTAAAACATTAAAGATACACAAATTATTGAATCCAACCATTCCATACCTGGCTGTGTATGCAAGATGAAAATATATTCCTGTGCAAAGATTTGTTCTGAAATCTCAAATACCTCAAAGTTAATAAAGCAGTTTTATTAACATTAGCCCTAAATTGAAAATAACTCAAATTTTCACCAATTAGTGAATGAAGAAACAAATCACGCTATGTACATATATAGGATATCACTCAACAATAAAAAGGAGCAAACTGATGACACATGCTGTATAATTGGTGAATCTCAAAGAATGCTTAGCAAAAGAAGCAAGATCTCAAAACAAAATGCTATATGATTCCAGTAATATGAAATTTTATTACAGTCAAAACTCCTGACTCAACAAATTAGTAGCTACTTAGAATTGGATATGATAGGTGGAACTGATTACATGAGGGCATGATGGAAATTCTGTGGGTGATGGAAATGTTCTATATCTTAATTCTCTTGCTTACACCTGTGTATTTTTTTTTTCAAAGAAAGAAAGAGTTTATTACTAGGCATGTAGTAAGAGAGCAGATTGCCTAGTGGCTGAAAATCTGTCTCCCTGAGTTTAGAGGTTCTAGGTTTTTAAGGATTCTTTTTTATACATTTTTATTCTATAATATAGCATATATACAAAGCAAAGAAATAGAAAATCAATAGTTTTCAAAGCACATTTCAACAAGTAGTTACAGGAAAGATACCAGAGTTTGTCATGGGCTAACATATGATCATCTCAGAGTTTTCCTTCTAGCTGCTCCAGAATATAGGAGGCTAGAAGACATAAATATTTTTATCATTATAATCGATGTTGTTTTCTTTTTTGTGAAAAATAATATATATACAAAAAGCAATGTTTCAAAGCACAGCACCATAATTAGTTGTAGAACATATTTCAGAGTTTAACCATGTTTACAGTTCCAACTTTAGGTTTTACTTCTAACTGCTCTAAAGTACTGGAGACTAAAAGATATATCAATTTAATGATTCAGCAGTCATATTCATTTATTAAATCCTATCTTTTCTGTACAGCTCCACCACCCCCTTTGATCTTTCCATCCCTCTCTTCAGGGGTGTTTGGGCTATGGCCATTCTAACTTTTTTTATGTTGGAATGGGCTATGAAGAATATGGGGTGGGAAGATGGAATTATCAGATGTTCTGGAGAGGCCTGACCCTTCAAGTTTCAGGATTTATCTGGTTCAGGACCCATCTGGATGTTTCAGGCTTCTAGAAAGTTACTCTAGTGCATGGAACCTTTGTGATCTCTTATATATTACCCTATGTGTTCTTTAAGATTGGTTGGAATGGTGCTGGTTGGGGTTTGGCAAGTTATGATAGGCAGCAATGTCTAATTGAAGTTTGCATAAGAGCAATCTCCAGCATAGCCTCTCAACTCTATTAGAACTCTCTCTGCCACTGATACTTTCTTGGTTACACTTCTTTCCCCCCTTTTAGTCAGGATGGAATTGTTGATCCCATGGTGCCAGGGCCAGATTCGTCCCTGGAAGTCATTTCTCAGGCAGCCAGGGAGACTTTTACCCCAGGATGTCATGTCCCACATAATGAGGAGGGCAATGATTTCACTTGCAGATTTGGGCTTAGAGAGAGTGAAGCCACATCTGAGCAAAAAAAGAGGTCCTCTAGAAATAACTCTTAAGCATACTTATGGGTAGTTTAAGCTTATCCATTACCTACATAAGTTTTAAAAGAGTAAGCCTCAAGATCAGGTACATGGCTTATTGATTTGGGTGTCCCTAAATTTTGACACAGTATGTGGGAATTCCCTAATGATAAAGTTTAATAGTTCCATATTTTTTCTTCCATCCCTCAAGGGACATACCCAAAACTTTTTGATTATCATTAAATATATTCTAGGATGTATCCAGTAATTACATTGAGCTATACAGGATTAAAGGACCTCTTTCTTATTCTGGGCTCCCTGTGTTTCAGTTGTTCCAATGAGCTATACAGATAGGTTGAGTTAGATTATGGGCTACAGAAAATTTTCGCTCCAAATCAAATAAACCTTCCTTCCTTTGTTCTTGAAGAGTAGATGTGGTTCTAAAATATAGACAATGTCTTCCTTACCCCTATGTTCTAAATTATTTTCAACCCAACTTTATCAGTTTCATTCTTATCTCTAAATATCAGGTTATATATCAGTGTCTCAAAATCCAGAAATAATTCTTATCACTCTGGAGTAAATGTGTCCGCTATAAAAGCTTATAATCTAGGCCCCTGTTTTCTCATAAGCATTTTCTAAAGGAGACCATATCATAATTGTTCTTTTGTTTCTGCCTTATTTTGCCTCATCACCTGTCCCACACATTCATTTACATTGTTGGATACCTCACGACTTCCTTTCCTTTTTGTAGCAGCAAAACTTTTGTTCAAAAGTACAGAACATCATTTGCCAATCTACTTCTGCATCAGTGTATCTTTCAGCCATTTGCATTTATCAGGCATTATGCATAATGCCCAAAGTGCACAGTCCATCAACGCTCTCAATTTTAGCTAATTTCATTGTCCCCAAGTGAATGAAAACCAATAAACCCACCCTTGTCAATTAGGAAATCTAAACCTCCTCTTAACTCTTGTCCCTCCCCCATTATTTACCACTGATATTGTTGCCGTAGTGCTGATATTTTCCTTTTAAACATAGCCCATATCATGCAATAACAATTTTCCCCCATACCCTGGACTTAAACACTCTTTTTCCTCCATACCCAGGACTTAAAGGCGCAAAACATACCTTTGAAGTAGTTTTCAATAGAACAAATTTATATTTCTAGTGTTAATCAGTGGGACACACAGTTGTATATACCCCTTTCAATCTTGTTCATCTTCAATATGGTAATATTACTCATAGACACACTAGAGAACCACCTACACTACTATCTAATTCCCTTACATTTGAGTTCAACCTCATTAGCTAACCATTCACTCACCTCTAGCATCTATGTATCTCCACGTCTCCTATATTCTGTATTATAAGCCTCTGATTATACCTTTATGCTGGCCATAAAAGTGGAATTACACAGTATCTATCCTTTTGTGCTTGGCCTACTTCACTCAGCTTTATGTCCTCAAGGTTCATTCATCTTGTCACGTGCTTCAGAACATCATTTCATCTTATTACTGCATAATATTCCACTGTTATGTGTGTACCGCATTTTGTTAATCCACTCATCTTTTGATGGGGATTTGGTTCATTTCCACCTTTTGGTGATTGTGAATAATGCTGCTGTGAACATCAGTGTGCAAATGTCTGTTTGTGTCATTGCTTTTAGCTCTTCTGGATATATACCAAGTAGTGCTATTGTTGGGTCATAGGGCAAGTTGATATTTAGTTTCCTAAGGAACCACCAAACAGTCTTCCATAGCAGCTACACCATTATAAATTCCCACCAGCAGTGCATGTGTCCCTGTTTCTCCACATCCTCTCCAAAATTTATAGTTTCCTGTTCGTTTTAATAGCAGCCATTCTTATAGGTGTGAGGTAGTATCTCATTTCCCTTATAGCCAATGAAAATGAGCATCTCTTCATGTGCTTTTTAACCATCTGTATTTGCTCTTCAGAGAAATGTCTATTCAGATCTTTAGCCCATTTCATAATTGGGTTGTTTGCTCTTTTGTTGTTGAGTTGTATGATTTCTTTGTGTATCCAGGATATCAAACCTTTGTCCAAATGTGATTTCCAAATATTTTCTTCCATTAAGTTGGCTGCCTCCTCACCTTTTTCACAAAGTCTTTTGAGGTGCAGAAGCATTTGATTTTGAGAAGTTCCTATTTATCTCTTTTTTCTTTTGTTGCTTGTGCTTTGAGTGTAAGGTTCAGAAAGCTACCACCTATTACTAGGTCTTGAAGATGTTTCCTTACATTTTCTTTTAGAAGCTTTATGGTGCTGATTCTTATATTTAGGTGTTTGATCCACTTTGAGTTCATTTTTGTATAGGGTATGAGGTAAGGGTTCATTTTTATTCCTTTAGCTATTGATATCCAGTTCTTCTGTGCCCATTTATTGAAAAGACTATTTTGTCTCAGTACCGAGGATTTGAGGACATTATCAAAAATCAGTTGACTGTGGATTTGGTGATCAATTTCTGCACTCTTGGTACAATTCCATTGGTCAGTGCTTCTTTCTTGTGCCAGTACCATGCCGTTTTAACCATTGTGGCTTTATAATAAGTTTTAAAGTCAGGGAGTGTTAATCCTTCCATTTCATTCTTTTGTCTTAGGATACCTTTAGCTATTCAGGTTCTCTTTCCCTTCCAGATGAATTTGGTAACTACCTTTTTCATGTCTTCAAAATAGGTTGATTGGTACTGTGTTGAATCTATAGGTCAATTTGGATAGAATTGACATCTTAACTATATTTAGCCTTCCTATCCATGAGCAGCAAACATCTTTCCACCTGTTTAGATCTTCTCTTGATTTCTTTTAGCAATGTTATGCAGTTTTCTGTGTACAAGTTCTTTGCATCCTAGCTAAGCTCATTCCTAAATACTTGACTCATTTAGTTGCTATTTTGAAAGGATTTTTTTCTGTAACTGACTCCTCAGTTAGGTCATTGCTTGTGTATAGAAATGTTACTGATTTTTGCACATTAATTTCATATCCAGCCACCTTGCTGAATTTGTGTATTAGCTTAAGTAACTTTGCCATAGATTTCTTGGAATTTTCCAAGAATAGTATCATGTCATCTGCAAATAATGAAAGCTTTACTTCCTTCTTTTCAATTTGGATGCCTTTTATTTCTTTGTCCTGCCTGATTGGTCTGGCTAGAACTTGTAGCACAATTATGAATAATAGTGGTGACAGTGGGCATCCTTGTCCCCTTCCTGATTTTAGGGGGAAAGCTTTCAATTTCTCTCCATAGAGGACAATGCTGTATTATTTTAAAGCTTATTGATCAGTACACTTAAAATGAATATGGTTTGTTACATGTCAATTATGTTGCAATAGAGTTGTTTAAATATGTGCATGAGTGTTCATATATGTTTACATTCAAAATCTGAATATTCTTCTATAATCTTCACTCTTTCCTTTATGATCAAGGTAACCATTTTTTCTCACTTAGATTATTGTGTTAACTTCAAAACTGCCCTGCTTCCTGCCAACATTGTCCTATAAACATATATTCTCAACACAGCTCAACTTAAGAGTGTCTTTCAAAATGTATGACAGATCATGTCACTCATTGCCCAGAATCTTCTAATGGTATCCACTCAAAGTACAACTCCCCTCCCAACCTTATCCCTACTTTCTATTGCTTTCCCTTTTGCAAACTTTGCTCATTTACACAGGTTTCTTTACTATTTCTTCTATATGTCTGGTGTATTCTGCCTAAAGACATTTTCACCTATTTATCTTTCTCACACTAGAGCTCTTCTCTGTGATATTCATATGTCTAGCGCTGTACCCTCATCCAAGTCTTTGCTTAAATTGCTCCTTTTCAGTGATTCTTACCCAATGAACTCATTTAAAATTTCAAACTACTCCCCTTTCATCATATTCTGTATTTCTTATACTATTTTATATTTTATTTCTTTCATAGAACAAATTAATTTTAATAGACATAATTCATGTAATATGTTGGCTTTCTGTCTTCTCTATAATGTAAGCTCCTTGAAGGCACAAAATGTTCTTTATTCTGTTTATTCCTATATCTTCATAACCTAGTATACTACCTAACAGAAAAAGGAATTGTAGAATTTTTTTAAGTTATTAAAAGAGGCAGACTATTTCAAACTCTATAAAATTAATGCTTCAGATTAAATAATATTTATAATGTAATAAGATATAAAAATACAGGGAGTGGTGTAACTTTTAAATTTCTATTGTGGTTATACATGCGGATTTTATAGAGTAATGAATTTATTCTTTTATAGAACTGGTATATTCTCTTACAACAACAGCACTCAAGTAAAAAATGTAAAACCACAGAAGTTGCATACCTCCCAGAATCCCAATGTCCATGTTTTATTTCTTACAAGAGCATTGATTAAATAAAAATGTACCCAATCTTCTCCTTTGCATGTGATGTGATTTTTCATATTTGTCTGAAGTATTCTTCCTCCATGTTTGAAATTCAATCTCTAAAACAAGTTATGTACTTATGATGATTGCTTTGCTATAACTTTTTCTTTTATAAATGCTGTACCATTTTAGTGTGCACATTTTTAATTTCTTTGATGCATACAATTTATGGTTTTTATCCTAACTGAACATTTTTTCTGTGTTCTTTTTTTAGGTATTTTATTAAGTATGACAATTACCTTTGTGTTAGGTCATCATTGTCATTCAGAATAATTGTGCTTCTTTATATATTTTTTTAATTCTTTGTTTCTTTCTGTCTTTATATTCATTATTATTTTTAATTATTCCTCCATGCCGTATTTTAATTTTTTTAGATGTCCATTCATGCCTCTGGAGTTTCTTAATTATTTATTATGCTGGTGTGATGACTAGGTTCATGGTTTAACTTGGCCAGGTGATGGTGAAAAGTTGTCTGATCAAGCAAGCACTGACTTAACCATTACCGAAAGGACATTTTGTAGACTTAAATCATCACTCAGTTGATTGCATCTATGGATGATTACATCTATGATCAACTAAAGGGAGTGCCTTCCACAATGAGATAATCTGATCAGCCACATTTAAACTGTTCATTTGAAGACTTAAGTGAGAAGTGATGACTTCAATAGTCAGAAGAGAGAACTTTCATCTATATTTCAGTCAACTCCTTAATATCTGGTTTTCTAGTCTGAATAGATTTAGAGGCGCAAATGACACTAAGACTAATAATCAAGTGACAGTTCATAGCATGAGTTGGTAATACAACATGCAAAATATCACCATTTGATTCTCCTATTCATACTCTCATAATACGGAAGGCTTGGACAATGGTGGCTCAGTGGCAGAGTTCTCACCTGCCATGCCAGAGATCTGGGTTTGATTCCCAATGCCTGCCCATGTTAAAAAGGAAAATTAAGAAGAAAGGCTCTGGGTGAGAATGTTTTTGACAAATTAACAGAGTTTTGTGGAGTTAAGAAGTATACTTATGTTTGTTGGTTGTTCTTAGATATGTTGGATACAGTTATGAAAGAAAGGGATGAGCTGAAGGCTTCAAATATGCAAGTTAAATGCTATATGAAAGACCCAGAGTCTCATTGTGTGATTAGCAGATTTACAACATAAACTCAATTCTAACCTTGCAGAATGTATGCTGTTAAAGTACAGGCATTGATTGGGAATAAAAGGGATCCTGAAAATTGGGAATAGGGGCATATGGGTCAATAAGGATGGCAGTGGGGATATTGAAGTCTTAGGTTCTGCTGAGCATTGGCTATATAAACCTGTAATGGTCTGACCTGAGGAAACAGTCACCCAATTTCCAACCTCCTCTGAGGAGTTACCATGCAAACTCCATATAAAGAGATTAATCCCTCAGTACCTGCTAAATTTATAATCTTCTCCCCTAGGGAAACAGCCCTTGGTCCTCTGTCTAGAGAGATTAATCCTGTTTCACCAGATGAAACTGCAATGTAATGCCCTGAGGTCAGGTGATTGATGAAGTATTAGCTCAGGTCCATCTAAAAGTGTGTCCAGTTGGCCCCCAGGCACATTCTGTGTGTTTATCCTAATTTATAGAACGCATAAGTGGACTAGACATATTCAGAATTGGCAGAATCCCCACATTGTTTCCCTGATTCATGTAGTCATGGCTAATATGGTAAGAAAGGTCAAGTGGAAACAACTAGAAATGCTTCTCTCTAGCAAAATAGTCAGTGAGAACTAATACTTGATTCCTGGAAAGATTTCCTAGATTAGTACCACTCTTGAGAACTTGAAGGATGCAAGGGTGGTGGTCCCTACCACATCCCAATTCAACTCTATTTGGCCTGTGCAGTTATCAGATGGGTCTTGAGGATGGCAGTGGAATACTGTGAACTTAACCATGTGGTGACTCCAATTGCAGCTGCTATTCAAGTGTGGTACCATTGCTTGGGCAAATTAATACATCCCCTGGTACCTGGTATGCAATTATTGATCTTCTAATACTTTTTTTTTCTCAATGGCTATTGGTAAGGACCACCAGAAATAGCTTGCTTTCAGCTTTCAAAGCCAGTAGTGTACCTTCACTTTCTTACATTGGGTGTATATTAATTCTCCAGCTCTATGTCATAATTTTGGCCACAGGGATCTTGATTATTTCTCCCTTCCAAAGTCATTACACTGATCCATTATATTGATAATATCCTAGTGGTTGGGTCTGGTGAGAAAGAAGTAGCAACGCTTCTTGACTTATTGATAAAGCATTTGCATGTCAGTGGATGAGAGATAAATCCTTCAAAAAATACAGGTACCTTCCACCTCAGTGAAATTTCTAGGTGTCCAATGGGGAGAGGCATGTCAAGATACTCCCTTTAAAGTGAAGAATATGCTATTGCATCTGGCCCTACCTATGACCAAAAAGAGGCACCTATTTCACCTCTCTGGATTTTGGAGACAGTATATTCTTAATTTGGGTGTGCAATTCTGACCTATTTACTAAATGTCCATAAAAAACTGCTAATTTTAAGTGGGGACCAGAACAAGTGGAGGCTCTGTGACAAGTCCAAGCTACTAAGCAAGGCTCTTTGACACTTGGACCATATGATCCAGCAAAACCAATGGTGTTAGACGTGTCAGTGGCAAATGGAGATGCCCTCTGGAGCCTTTGGCAGGCCCCTATAAGAGAATCCCAATGTAGGACCTTAGGATTTTGGAGTAAAGCCTTGCCATCCTTTCCAGATAATTAATCCCTTTTTGAGAAGCAGTATTGGTCTGCAACTGGACCTTAATAGAGACTGAATGCTTAAACATTGGCCACCAAGTTACCATGGGACCTGTGTTTCCTACCATGAACTGGGTGTTGTCTGACCATACAATTGGGCATTCACAACAGAACTCCAACTTAAATGAAATTTATTATATGGAAAAAAAGCTCAAAAAGGTCCCAAAGGCACAGGAAAGTTACATGGGGAAGTGACTCAAATACCCATCAGCTCCACTTCTGCCATATTACCTTCCCTTTCCTGGCCCAGAGCTTTGGCCTCTTGGGGAGTTCCTTATAATTAGTTAACCAAAGGAGAGAAAACCTGGGCCTGGTTTACAGATGGTCTGTTAGTCAGGGTTCTCTAGAGAAACAGAACTAACAGGAGATATCTATAAATAAGAGATTAATAAAGATGTCTCACACAATCATGAAATGGAAGAGTCCAAAATCCATAGGGCAAATGGAGATGCTGGCAGCTCTGCTGAAAGGTCTGGATGAACTTCACAGGAGAGGCTCACTGACCAAAGAAGCAGTGAAAGCATCTCTCTTCTCCCTTAAAAACCTTCAAATGATTGAATTATCTTGTTGTGGGAGACATACCTTAGTTGATCACAAATGTAATCAGGCACAAATGCAATAAAGTGATGTGATTTAATATACCAACCTTCTGGTTTATCAACCAGCCATGAAATATCCTTGCAGCAATGGTCTGGCAATTGGGCATAATAACTTGCCCATGTATACACCAGAATTCAGCCATCACTGATAGTTCTGCACAATATCTGATACTACCCAAAAGTGGAAAATGTCAGCACTACAGCCTTTTCTGCGTTGTCCCTGGAGGACAGTGGTGAGGGGAAGTCCTCCATGTGGGTGGGAATTTGAGCATCACACCTGGTTGTTCTTTTTTCTTAGAAGGAGACCTGGACAGAGCTGTGTTTGTATATTGACTCATTGACTGTTGCTACTTTTGGCTGGTTCGTTAGGGACTTGGAAGGAGAATAATTGGAAATTGGTGAGAAAGAGGTCTGAGGAAGGTTATGTACATAAAGCTTTTTGAGAAGACAAAAAACATGCAGACATTTTTGTCCCATGTGAATACTCACCAGAGTGTGACATTGGCAAAGGAAAGTTTTAATAATCAAGTGGATAAGATAACCCATTCTGGGGATACCAATCAGCCTCTTTCCCTAGCCAGTTCTGTCTTTGTTCAATGTGTTCATTAATAAAATGGATATTATACATGGGCTCAGCAAGATGGACTTCCATTACCAACTTTGACCTGGCTACAGCCATGGTTGAGTACCCATCGTCCTGCAGCAGAGTCCCACACCCAGTCTTTAAAATGGCACCATTCCTCATGCAGATCAGACTGCTATGTAGTGGCAGGTTGATTCCATTGGACTATTTCCATCATGGTGGAAGGGCAGCAATTTGTTCTACATGGAATAGGCACATACACCTGTATTGGTTTTGCCTTCATTGTATGCAAGGTTTCCACCAAAACTACTATCTGTAGTGTCTGGAATGCCTGATCCACTGTCATCATATTCCACAAAGCATTGCTTCTGATCAAGGGAACCCACTTCATAGCATATGAAGTATGGAATGGTCACAGGCTCATAGAATTCACTGGCCTTACCATGTTGCCCATTATCCAGAGGTAGTGGCTAGATAGAATGGTGGAACATTCTTTTGAAGACCCAATTATGGCACTATCTAAGGGGCAGTATCTTGCAAGGCTGGGGAAAATTTCTCCAGGAGGCTCGATATGTTTTGAGTCAGCATCCATCCTATGGTGCTCTTTCTCCTATATCCAGAATTCACAGGTCCAAAAATCAAAGGGTGGAAATGGGAGTAGAACCACTCACTATCATTCTTAGTGATCCATTAGGAAAAAAAAAATGTTTTCTGTGCCTACAACCTTAAGCTTTGCTGGTCTATGGTCTTAGTTTATAAAGGAGGCATGCATTCTCTAGGAGACACAACAATGATTCCATTAAACTGGAATTTAAGACATCTGGCCATTTTGTGCTTCTCATGCCTCTTAATCAATAGGCAATGAAGGTGATTTCTCCAGTGGCTTTGGTGATCACTCCTGACTATCAAGGTGAAATAGGATTGTAACTACACAATAGAGTTAAGGAAGAGTTTACTTAGAATACAGAAGATCCCCTAGGGCATCTCTAAGCACTACCATGCCCTGTGATTAAAGTTAATAGAAAACTGCAGCAACCCAATCTGGCCAGAACTACCAAAGGCCCAAAAACTACAGAAATGAAAGTTTGAGTCACCCCACCATGCAAAGAACCATGGCCAGCTGAAGTGGTTCCTGAGGGTAAAGGTAACATGGAATGGGTAGTGGCAGAAGGTAGTGATAAATATGGAATACAGCTATGTGACCAGTTAAAGAAATGAGGATATTTCTTCCTTGTCCTGCTATGAGTATGTTTGTATTTGTAAATAAAGCAAATATCTTTGTTTTCCTTTCTATCTTACCTATCATATGTAAAAATTCGATTATTAATGTCATGGTTTTTAAGTTATAGAATATGAAGTTTAAAAGCGGATGTTACCTGAGGACCCACAGCCTATTCTGGAAAGATTTAGTGCACTTCCCATGTATGCAGGACAGTCAAATATTGTTAGATGAAAAATATGTCTGTTATTGTACTCTATTTAGAGGGTAAGTATGGCTATGGTACTGTTAATAGCTGCCAAGTTGACAATGGTTGGACTGTGGAGCCTAGGTTCATGTGTTAACTTGGCCAGGTGATGGTGCACAGCTGTCTGGTCAAGCAAGCACTGGTCTAACCATTACTTTCAAGATATTTTGTGGTCTTAAATCATGTCAGTTGATTGAATCTATAGCTGATTACATCTATGATTAACCAAGTGGAATGTCTTCCACAATGAGAGAATCCAATCAGTTGCATTTAATCCAATGTGTTGAAGACTTTTAAGAGAGTCACCAATAAGAAGAGAACTTTCCTCTCTGCTTCACCCAGTCAGCCTCTCCTGGAGGATTCGTCTATAACCTTCATTGGAATTGCCAGTTTGCAGCCTGTCCTATGAAATTTGGACTCATACTTCTCCACAGTAGCATGAGACACTTTTATAAAATCTCATAGTTACAGATATCTCCTGTTGGTTCTGTTCTCCTCAAGTACTCTGACTAATACAGTTAGCAAGGTTTATTTTTCTGAATTGCTTTCCTCAACTATACCTTTACGATTTTCAACTGATTTTGGTTGTTGTTCGTGTTAATCAAATTTTGAGCTCTCATTCCACTGTCTGTCTATGTTTTAATAAGTTTATGTGTACTATTAAATATTCAGGTGATTTGATTTTATTAGCTTGGGTTTTCTTACAGACTGAGTTCTTCATCTACAGATTGCAGTCTTTACTTTCATTGTTTGAAAGTAGGATATCCATAATTATTAATTTTTAGTAACTTCTTTAGGCTTATTTTTTGTAGACATGTCTGTCCAGAATTTCCCCCTCTTATTCTGATTCAGTGTGGCTGAATTCTTCTTGATACTTTTCACACCTAATTAATATCAGTTATTTTCTGACATAAGGTTAAGTTTGAAAACTAAGTCTTGGCTCTGCATTCATTTTTCTGAAACACAAATGTAAGTGGAAATTGAGAGAAACAGAGCTGTGTCATCTGGATATGGGTTTGGGGGATGTGATCTATCCGAGGGTTCTAATAAATGCCTGATGGGATACATTCCATATAGACAATAGCATTTCTTATTTCTGAGTCCTTTAATTGTTCCACTGATATCTACATAACTAGCCAACTCTGACTCTTTCAACTGAAATCTGTAGTTGAGAATACTCAGCCTCTGTCAATTAACTTTTTTGCAACAGAAAACTATGATGCCATAAGAAACCTCACTCAACTCATACTGAACCACAAAATTGGCTCATTCAAAATACATAAAGATTATACCCATTTTATTTATTTATTGTCACTGGTAAAGGTTAAAACTTATTTCTTGGGCTTCTTTAAGTTATGGGAGCATTTTTTCGTTTGTTTTTTAAAGATATCTCTGTATTAATAAATTATTTGACAGTTTCTTAGAACATACAACTGGACAATAACCTTTTTATTGTTAATAAAGTTTGATGATAACAATACATGTTTCACATCTCTGTATTGAATATTTACTAAGAAATAGAATGTGCATTATTTGATATAGAGTGTTGCACAAAGTTAATGACAGAAATTTGGTTAAACTGCTGTTATTATTATTCATTTCTTAATAATGTATTGTGGCTTGACACATATACAAATATGTTTATAAAGAGATAGTATATTCCTTAATGTGCTTATCATAAAATGTTCCATTTTGATTATTTCCCAAAAGAAGTTAAGCATATTTTGAAGTTACATATGAAACCCACATATATTTCAGAATGGGTGAAGCCATGATTTTTTTAAGTAAAAGCATCAATCTTTATTTTGAAGATTGAATTCTAATGAAGCACATGGAAAAGCTTCAGGTAAACTTGAAATATCATTAATTATGCATATCTGTTGGACTTCAACAGCTGTTGTCATTCTAAATGCTGTTATTCTTATTAGGCATGTATGTAGCATTTTATTTCCAAAATGCTTCATAGTCTTTAACTAGTTTGTAACATACTTAAGAAATGGATGAGGGTGGTTACATCAAATTCTAAGTAGTGAAACCCATACTCTCAATAGTGATCTTTACAACTAGCACTGTTGGTATTCTAGATGTAGCATTGACTCAACTTCCTAAATAAATATCTGTAGTCAGTTTTCAATCCTGCTCTATATACAGCTTGAAATTCAGCTTTTTCCTAACTATTATGATGGTATTTTAATTAACCTGTCATTCTTCATGTTTCTGACATGAAATGCAGTTCTCCTTCATTCAGTGATTTTTCAATAGTCATTTTTTCATGGGAGAGGTCATGTTTATTTTGTTTATTTTTTCTATTATGAAAAAAACTTCCAATAGAGTTTTCTAAGGGGATGCAGTTTCCATATTTATTTTTATAACAGTTTTATTAAAATGGGACAGCCAAACATTTACATGTCATGATGCATGAAGGTATAATTACCAAAACAACATTTTCATGTGAAAGCATGAAGATGACAGCATATGTCAGACTATATTTTTCTTAGAATAGATGAATTTTATTACATGATTTATAAAAATTTTGTTGAAGTAAATGTAAGGGCAGCAAGATGATTTCAATATTAATGGCCAATGCAAGGCAGAATCCAAAACTCGGGTCACAACTATATATACTCATAAACCAATCAACAAAAACTGAATAGATATTAATCTAACCATAAGGAGTTCTGATCTCACAAATCTGAAGCTAATAAAATGGACTGGATTGTTGAGATAACTTTTGCTCACTTTAAAAGGGTGAAGAATCAAGTATATGCTATTCTCTTTGTGGAGCTCCGTGTTCTGTACATTTAAGTACTTCAAAAATGTTTAAATATATATTAAAGGTTATATGGCCATTCAAATGCATATCTATAATGAACAGAATTACTTTCATTAGCTTATAGGTGATATCAAATTGGCACTAAAACTTGAAACATTTTTAGTGCCAACTAGTTTTAGTTAAAACTAGTTGTTTAACTAGTTCAGATTAGTATATTTATAATTTTCAATAAATAAGTTAATTAGCTATTATAGGTAATTAAATATATTCTCCACTTTTCAACTTTTAATATCTCCTTTTCCCTTATTTACCTTTTCTGAGTCACAATTTCTAAGAAATGCATACTTCAGGCAAAGTCAAGTATAAGTTAAATGGTATCATGAAGAAAAATAAAAAGAGGCATTGCTACACAGTTTTATCAAAACAAAAACTGAGATATCATTGATATATTTATTAGAAGGGTCATCACACATATTTGTAAATTATCATATGGAATTATTAACCTCAGAAAGGCAAACTGAAATATATTATTGCCACATGATGCTTCCTCACATTGCCCCAGGAACACCTCACTAAAATAACCATTATATTAGTATTTATTAAATGCCCATTTGTAAACTAGCATTACGTGAAACGATGTAAATTAGTTTTCAGTTATGATAACTGTCCCAAAATACATATCTGAGACAAATACATATAAATCTCTTAAATAAAATTTCTTATACTATAGATTGAAATATTCACTTAGTATGGGACAAAAGCATAAGTGTACTGTATAATGCCTTTTCCAGTAATTTGATACTTCAATTCTGGAAACAACTACTAGTTTTAACATAAGCAAATATTTAAATAATCAAAAATAAATAAGGGCTCTAGTTTTTATTAACAAAAATAACTTATATTTGGAAGTCAAAGAAAAAATGTTTAATATATAATTGCTTTGTGTAAATTGCAAAATTTTAGATACAGAGCATGTCAATAATGTAGGAATGAAAATAGTTTTCAATTATAGATGTATATACAACCATTCTTTTACAAAGAAAACAGGGTGCATGGGTAGTTCAGTGGTCAGAATGCCTGCCTTCCATGTGGGAGACCCAGGTTCAATTCCCAGACCATGCACCCACCCCCCCAAAAAAAGAATGAAGTTAAACCTATTATTTGATGTGTCTTCATTTAACTTATATACAATATTTTAAGGACATATTTTTTATATACAACATTTGAAGAACATATATTTGCTTAATATAGGTTAATTCCTCTTTAATTGTAATGAAGATAAATATAAATGCTGTTGACTTTGGTTGGGTCTGACAGAGTTGACAAGAAGTTACCTATAGGCTATTTAAATATATCTTAGAAGAGTGGTTCTCAGTATTTCATGCTTACTAGAATCACTTAAGGGTATTTAAAAAATCCTAATGTCTAAGTTGCATCACATACCTAGAATTTCTAGGAGGTCAAAACAGCATCAATACATTTCTTAAATACTCAGGTTGTGCCAGTTTGAAGGGATGTATGTACCCTAGAAAAACCATGTTTAAATGCTAATCCCATTTTGTAAAGGCAGCCATTTCTTCTAATCCCTATTCAGTATTGCATTTGAAACTTTAACTAGATCATCTCCCTGGAGATATGACTCAATCAAGAATGGTTGTTAAACTGGATTAGGTGGAGATGTGTCTCCACCCAATCTAGGTGGGTCGTGATTACTTTATTGGAATCCTATAAAAGAAGAAAGTTTGGAGAAAACAAGAGATTCTGAGAGAGTAGAGAATGACATAGACATGAGAAGCAGAGAGCCCACCAGCCAGTGACCTTTGGAGATGAAGAAGAAAAATGCCTTTGGAGATGCTCCATGAAACAGGAAGACAGAAGAGAAAGCTAGCAGGTGATGCCATTTTTGCCACATGCCTTTCCAGATGAGAGAGAAGCCCTGACTGTGTTTGTCATGTGCCTTCTCACTTGGAAGAGAAACCCTGAACTTCATTGGCCTTCTTGAACCAAGATATCTTTCCCTGGATGCATTAGATTGGACATTTCTATAGATTTGTTTTAATTGGGACATTTTCTCAGCCTTAGAACCTAAACTGGCAACTTATTAAATTCCCCCTTTTAAGCCATTGCATTTCTGGCAAATTACATTCTAGCAGCTAGCAAACTAGAACACAGATGTTTCCAATAAATAGCCAAATTACAGAATTAGTTTCCTAGAAGAGTGTATGTCAAACTTTACATTCGGTTTCAGATCAAAGACTTGTGAGTCAAGGACCAAGATTCTACATTTTTCTAAAGCTCCAAAGTGATTCAGTTGCTGGAGTTTCTTAAACTTCCCTTTGAGAAGCAGTCTTTTAGAGCACCTTTGTCAATACACCAATGCTGGAATTCTATGTGAAAATCAAACTCAGTATTTATTTTTCTGATATAAGAGAGTACAGCCCATAAGTAGGTGAAATTTGTCATTTCTTTCCTCTAAATCAGGTAGTTTGTTATAGTACTAATAATAGTAACTTCATTAAAATTAAAAATAAATAATTATGAGCTGAAATTATTTTAATGTAGATATTTTAAACTGGTTAATGATGGGAAATGACATGTTTCTTGATAGATGGTTCTCTATAAGAGGTTTTATCTAATTACCTAGAAGATGTTGTTTTTCTATGGTTATTTAAGAACTTTAGCAATTCCATAGAATTAGAATAAATTTTAGTTCACACAAGTTTAAAGTAATTTTATCACAATTTCTAGAATTTCGCCATATTAATCTGATTTTTCAATGTATCATTTTATTTGAGTCAATCAGAAAATGCCAGCATCAAGATTCTCTTCTTAATAAATATGATCATTTTTCCATTTATTTGAAAATTTCAAAAGCCAACCCTTATAATTTGCTGGTAATCTAGAAATTGCCTAATGAAGTCAATGATATTTTGACTTCATTATTCAAGGAAGAATGAAAAAATAATAGAATCAATATGTGTCTTATGCTTATAATTTTGAAAATTTGGTCTGTTAATATGTTGAGAAAGTACAAAACATATTAATTTGTTTCTTTCAGTGTACTTTACTCCTCTTATCCTCAGTAGAAAAATCTCATTTACCTTCACTTAAACACATTTTATTAATCAAAGCAATAAAACTAAGTAGCCATTACTCTTTTAGCTATTTTCATCTCTGACTAATACAAGTGAAGTTTTAATGCTCCTGTAAGTATATTAAACAATAGATGAAAGATTAAGTGAAACTATTTTGATTTTGAACATTGACATTGTGGGTTAGAAGAGGAATCCATTACAATTCCATAAAAGTATTTCTTAATCTTGCTTCTTTATAAGGTTAACTAGAATATGTTTCCCCTATTTAAGTACTTCTAAAAAATCATTTTTGAATGTTCAGAGTCATTACTGCCACAACCATCATGACAACAACAGTAAGGAAAGTCTAAGTCATCCTTTGTTTGGTTGGGAGGGGAGTGTTTAATTGAGGAAGAAAGTTTCATTGAATTTTTAATCAGGATGGAACAGTCATAGAATATATTTTCAAATTTATGAGCCGGGGGAAGTGAGAAATACATCAAATTAATGCGTATTAAAATTCCTTTATTGAAAACATACTTCAGGTAACATGTAGAATTGTAAAACTTTAGTATTCATCAGTGTATTACACTAACTCACACTTCCATGCAATGGTTGAGGTGACTTAATTATTGTCACATTGAAATGACATATGCTATCCTGGTTGCATAATGACTTCTTGGGAAACAATGACAATTAGACAATCACATCTATTACTGCTCCTGCAACATGCAGTGCTAACCACATACACAAATCATGTCAATAAGGTATCAAAGCTGAAGCATCTTTTTTTTATTTGAAAAGAAATGGAAGAATTCATTCAATACAATACTACAATTTCCCTCTTCAATAGTATTATATCTACTTAGCTTTAACTTTTTAAAAATTATTTTCATATATTTCATTTTAGTTTTGAACAAAATATGTTTTAAAGTATTAGAACTTGGAAGGATTTCAGAGTATACATTTAAAATACTATAAATGAAACTGGAAAATTACTCATTAAAATTTTGGTTATCACATATCTAAATATTTTATTATGGTGAGAGCAAGAAAACATCACCTTGCAAATAATGTTGAAATTGGCATTAGATTCCAGTGCTGAAAATTGAACTTTAATTTATCATTCACACATCTTTAATTTTGTCTTTTGAATTAATTTTACAATTATAGAAAATTTGCAGAGTAACATAGAAATTTCACATGTATCCCTACCCTACTTCACAGAATGTTAAAATCTTGCATAATCATAGTATATTTGTTAAAATTAAAAAAAATAACATTGGTACCATGATAACTACATAAAACTAGGCTTATTTTGGATTTCATGAGTTTTTGTTCTAATAATTTTTCCTGCTCCAGGGTCCAATCCAGTAAAATAGCATTCAGCAACTATGTCTGTAACAATCTGTCTTTCCTTGTCTTTTATGACCTTGACAATTTTGTAGCATACTGTCATACATTGTATGCATTTGCCTTCAATTTAGGTTTGACTAATGTTTTCTCATGGTAAGATTGAAATTATGAGCTTTTTCAAGAATAATAGACAAATGATTTTTCCACCTCAGTGAATCATATCAACCCTATATAATGTTCATATATCTTACTTCTGGAGATGCAATCCTTGGTCACTCGAATTAAGTGAGGTAGCTTGATTTCTCTACTGTAAAGTTGTTACTTTTTGCTATTGTAATTAATAAATATCTTGAAGGAGATCCTTTGAGACTGTGCAAATATCCTTTCTCTATATATATTTTTAATCACTCATTTTAGAATCCATCATGGATCTTGCCTTCATCCCTTATTACTGTAGTATTCTCATGGCAATTTTCTTTGTCCCTCATTCCTCTATATTTATTTCAGTAAAGGACAGTGCTTTAGTTTGCTAAAGCTGCCAGAATGCAATATATCGGAAATGCATTGGATTTTACAATGGGGATTTATTAGCTTAAAAATTTATAGGTCTAAAAGGACATGAAAATGTCCAAAATATCCAAATTAAGGCATCGAGAAGACAATATCTCCTTTGAAGAAAGGCTGTTACCTTCTGAGGTGCCTCTTTCAGATAGTAAGCCACATAACCAACATCTGCTTGTCCTTAATTTCCAGGTACCTTTGCATTCAGATTCTGTTCCCAATGGCCTCCTCAGTGGACTTCTGTGGATTCTCTATTAGCTACTCTGGGACTTTCCCTCTGAGCTCTCTGGGCTTTTTCTTTCTTTTAACCTCATAAAGAACTCCAGTAAAAGGAGTTTTCCTGGATCCACTTTGAATGGTCTGGCTCACATCTCCATTTAAATGAGCTAACCAAAATGTCCCACCCACAACAGGTTTGAACCCAAAAGAATGAATTAAAAGAACATGGCCTTCAAGCCCTTGATCTTGAGGCTTACTCTTGTGAAGCTTATGTAGGTAGCAGAGAAGGTTAGCCTACCTGTAACTATGCCTAAGAATTACTTCTGGAGGACCTCTTTTGTTGCTCAGATGAAGCCACATCTCTAAGTGCCACTCTGCAAGTGAAATCATTGCCCTCCCCTGTACATGGGACATGACTTTGAGGGGTGAAAGTCTCCCTGGCTACATGGGAGATGACTTCCAAGGATGAATCCAGCCCTGGCACTGTGCGATCAACAATTCCATCTTGACCAAAAAGATGGAAAGAAGTATAACTAATAAAGGATCAGTGGCAGAGAAAGTTTAAATAGAGTTGAGAGGCTACTCTGGAGGTTGCTGTTCTGTCAGTTTCAGTTAGACATTGCTACCCATCATAACCTGCCAAACCCCAACCAGAAGCATTCCAGCCAATCCTAAAGAACACCTAGGGCAATATATAAGATTCCACAAGGGTTCCGTGCACTAGAATAACTTTCCAGAAACCTGCAACCTCCAGATGGGTCCCTGGACCAGTTAAATTCTGAAACCTAGAGGGCCCAACCTCTGCAGATCATCAGTAGTTCCATCTCCCTACCCCATATTATTTACATTCTAACATGAAAAATGTTAGAATGAATATAGCCCAAACACCCCTAAAGAGAGTCATACAGAGAAGATAGGATTCAGCAAAAGAATATGATTGCTGAATCATTAAATTGTTATATCTTTTAGTCTCCAATACTTTAGAGCAGTTAGAATTAAAAACCTAAAATTGTGGAATTCTAACTCATGCCAAACTCTGAAATATGTTCTACAGAGAATTGTGGTGTTGTGCTTTAGAACTTAATGCTTTTCAGTATATTATTTTTCACAAAAAATAAAAACATTTCATTGTGATGATAAAAAATATTTATGCCTTCTAGCCTTCTATAATCTGGAGCAGCTAGAAGGAAAAATCTAGAGGATTATAGAGTGGCCCATGACAAACTCTGGGATTTATCCTGTAACTACTGGTTGGAAAGTACTTTGCAAACTATTGCTTTTTTATTTCTTTGTTTTGCATATATGCTATATTATACAATAAAAAATGTTATAAAAAAGAACATGGCCTTTTCTGGGGTACATAAAAGCCTCAAGCTACCACAGATAGCTATTCAATCTTACCCAATAATTTATTTTTTTAATTTATGCATTTATTTATAACAATATGGACGGATAGATATTTATTATCTTTTATAGTATACAATACAATATTACTCTTCTTATTTTTTTGCTCAAAATGTAGCAGCTTTGGCTATTCAGAGCTCTCTCAGCATGGTTCCTTTGCCCTTTCAGTATATAAATATTGTGATATTGGAATGGCAAATAACTTTACTAACTATCTTTATGTGTTTAAACTTCCATTTTACCCAGAGAACTGTAAAGAAGAAACAAAGGCTAATTGAGCTAGGATGACATACCAATGTTCCTTTGTGAGGCTGTTTGTGACCTCTGCCCCTGCAAGAAAGAGGAACTATTATAAACAAGTCAACCTAAGAGCTTGCTGATCTTAACCAGATGACCTCATCTTGCACAAATTTCCTGTTTCTGTGGGTTGTTGATTAACTGACCATTAGTCAAGGACATGCTTTCCCAAGCAACTCACAATATCCTTTACCACCCTTGTAGGCTTCATTTCTCCTGGACAACCATATAAGCCATTTCCCCAGCCCAGCCTTTTGAGCAGAAACTGCCTTTGGTGCTGCTCCACACACATGGTACTTATATTCAGTAAACTTCTTCTGCACCTTATTTTTTAAGCTTGTTTTATTCTGTTCTCAGCTTAACACTATTAACATTTAACACTCTCCTACTTTCTCACAACATATTTTCTCAGATTCAATGTAACTTTCTCTGTCTCTGACCTGAAATAAATTAACTCTATATAGTAGGATGAATTATGTACCCCCCCCAAAAAAAAAACACATGTTCTTACTCACATTGTATGGATATGAGGCCATTGAAAATTGAACCTTTTGAAGGTATTATTTTAAGTCAAGATCTGGCCCAAATGAATGAGCATTGGTCTTTGTCCCAATTACTGGAGAATTTATAAAGAGAAGAAATTGAAAGCCAGAGTCAGAGAAAGCCGTAGAAGGAAGTAAGAAGTCAGCAGAAATAAGAAAAGTAGACAGAGAAAGGAGAGGATATTTTCACATGCCATGGAGATACAAGCTGAATAATTTCAAGGATTGCTGGCAGCCAGCAATAGAACCCAACCATCTTTGCGAGGAGCAATGACTTCTAGTCTCATAAACTGAGCCAATAAGTTCCCATTTTTAAGCCAACCAATTGTGTTGTGTTTGAGAGCACAGTTCTGGAAAACTAAGATATTCTTAAGGAGCCATTGCTTCTTTTCCTTGAGAACAGTATTTGAGATCAAAAGCATGAAAACCTCACTAACTTCTGTTATAGAGTCATAGCTAATAGAATTTAGAACCAATAAGAAATAAAACATGCATTTTATATCCTATTTGCGGACAAGGAGACAGATTAATGCATGGAATAATTGGCCTAAATACATGTATCTATTTATTTCTCCCAAAGATAAAGAATGTTGGCCCCTTGGATTTGATTTCATCATTTTTCTACTGTGTCCACATTGATCCTTCAAATATCTGTAAATATGGTTATTTATGATATAAACCTAAGAAAAGCAACTACTTTGATGAAAAACATACATATTTTGGTGCCAAATATCACCAACATATTTTTACATGGGCAAATCTTGCCTAAACTGTAAATGGTGAATTTGCAAGATTGATCAAGATCTTAAAAAACATGATAAATATGTGTACAGAATATGCCAACTATTAATTTAAAAGTAGAATCAGCATCTAAAACCAGCACTAATTTTGGGGGGAGGTTGAGGTAGTTTCATTATAGTGCTTGGCAGTGTCTACAATTTTTTTTTAATGTAACTCATGAGAGTAACATAGGTAAAGAGTTTTAGGAAATAGTGTCACCCCTTTATCCTTATCATTCTTCATCTAATCTACAACTAATTCTGATTTCTGTGGTGAACTTTATATTATAAACAGGTTTATGCTACTTTCTTTTACTTTAATTTGCAATATATCATCTGTATATTCTCCCACATTATTCAATAATTATAAATAAGAGAGATTGGAAAGTCCATGTTACCAAATATATGAAAATTGGATGAAACAGTACAGTATTCAATGCTACAGTCTAGATCAGACCTAATTATTTTCATCTTAGGTTTTATCTTAGCCTGTGAAGCATGTCATGAACTTCACCTTAGTATACAGTTCTTTCTACAAGACAAAATAGGGTATCTAATAATAATAATGCCAACAATGATAACAGTAATAATAAAAACATCCCAAGCTTTCATGACAATAATCATCATTTCAAAATTTTGTTTGTTTGTTTGGTATAGAAAGTCTCCGAGAATCAAACCTGGGTCTCTGGCATGGCAGATGAGAATTCTGCCGCTGAGTCACCACTGCACCACTCTGTTTCAATTTTTTACCCGTAAAAATTTTCCAGAAGGTTTTCAAATGATACATTCAACACAAACAATTATAATAATCTGAAAATTAAATTAGTTTCACTATGTAGAACCATTGATATCTCTGATAATTGGCTTTTATGGAACATACAACACCTGAAAAACCAAAGTAATTTCATTTTGAGGACTCCTATACATTTCCCTCTGAATTTCACTTCCTTCATTTTACAAAAGGGGAGTAAACTGGGATAAAATGAGCCCTTCTAATTCACATTTTTCAAGGAAAGACTAATTCACACATCACCTCACTTCTTTTATATTGTTAAAGCAATACACTAAGATGTTGTGAAATTATTAGAAACACAAATCTTTAAATTATTATTTTGAAAATTACATTGACATCATTTCAACATTAGAAAAGGATTTCATTTCCTACAAAAAGAGCACTACTGCTTGTTTGAAAGCACACAATTTCTGAGGATAGTCAAATTTCATATTAAATTTGTTGACAATATTTTATCTATTATTTTACTTTCATTTATAGGATGGCCCAAAACTGTTCACATACACAAAAGCTTAAAATGTTAGTATAATGGTGTAGTGTACAATATTTATTTACTTTTTTAAACAACTTATTTTATAACCCTCTCTCATATGCAGGGAAGAAAAAAATATATATTCGTAAAGGAATTTTTTTAATATTGCTACTTAAGTATCAACTTCATACTTTCTTGTACTTATTTCAAATACATCTTAAATCTCTGTAGTTATTTGTAGCATCCAGTAGCTTTGTTTTCATATGAAAAAGGCATATCTGAATACAGGCAATGATCTTTTTAAGCCTTATGGTTTGTGTGAGTCTTTGTTCCTGCTGAGGATCAACTGCCTTGAGCTGCAAAGAAATCACAACCTTCACACCTCCTCTTAAGAAGAAAATCCAAAATGGCAGAAGGGATTTTTATAGCCTGTGAAGACTTTACAGCTTAAAAATTTGTACTGAATAGAGAAACATATGAAAATGCAAGGAAAAGAATATGGCAATTATACAAAAGGAACCAACCCCCAAATAAAATTCAAAATGGAAAGTAACAGAGAGCAGCTGTCATGAAAATGAGGGTGAGAAAAAGCATGATAATGTTAATTTTTTCTTTTCATATGTTGTAATGTGGGGTCACATTTCATTCTTTTTCCATGTGAGCATTCCATTATTGCAACACTATTTGTTGGAATTTTTTGTTTGCTTATTTGTTTTTGTTGGTTTCTTTGTTTGTTTATTCAGGAAGTGCATGGGCCAGGAATCAAACCTGGGTCTCCAGCATGGCAGGCAAGAATTCTGCCACTGAAAACTACCCTTGCAACCCCAATAATGTTTTAAATTAAATAACTGTCTTCAGTAATATAAAATAATTTGGCTTTTACTTTTTCAAATTTAAACATTCTAATAAACACATTTTCATACAGTAATTTTTTTTCCTGATCTGGCTTTCAAAAAGAGTCTTGTATTTCCTTCTTTATAAAACATCTCTTAAAATGATCATTCTTATGACAACAGTAAATTATATAATGAAAAAGCATATTTCTGCATATGTAACCTTTATTGATCTATTTTATATGCAAATCTAATTGTGTAGAGAATGTCTGTATAATGATCACTAAATACTAATGTGAGCAAGAAACTTACATACTTGTATATTTGCAAATCGATGTTTATTCTAGCATATTGATGTTTTTTACAAAACAAATAATCAAAATCTATTATATAATATATCTAATTCTGATATACTTCTGAACTTTAGAACCATAAACACTTTTTTTCTATTGGCTGTTGTCTTATTTTTGCTTAAGCTGCTATAACAAATATTACACACTGCCTATTTCACAACAGGAATTTATTGTCTCATGAGTTTGGAGGCCAGGAGTTCAAAATTAATGCATCAATAAGGCCATGCTTTATCCCCAGAGTCCATAATATTCTACTGCTGGCTGCATCTCTGATTTCCTTGGCCAGCATCTCTGCCTCCCATCACATGACTATCCTTGTCTGATCTCCCAGTTTCTACTGACTTCTGGCTTCCGGTGATTTTCTCTAGTTTCTGGCTCTTTCTATCAGGCCTCTCATAATGTGGATTAATTATTCATCCTGATTCAGTTTAGCCATACTTAAATAGGCTCTGAGAAGATACTATTTGCAAATTAATCCACACCATAACTGATAATAAATCTTCAAAGTGTCCTCTTTGCAAATGGATTCACTCACCCCCCACCACAGGAACTTGGAGTAACATTGAGAACACGTCTTTTGTTAAAGTACACTGTTTCAATCTACCACAGATATCTGTGTTTAGAATTGTAACAGTACTTTCAATTAACATAACTTAAAATTACCCTCGACCTCTACCATCAGACTTGTTTCTTCCACAATATCCTCTATTAAATACCCTTAAATGTCCTCAGCATCCCCTGCCTTAAAGCATGAGGTGAATTAAAATGGTAACTCCAATCTCTAGGGCCAAACAACCTACAGTTATCTTTATTTCCCCTTTATGCTGAATACACCAAACTCAGTTTGAAAAAATCTAGTACACTTCAACTTTGATATTTATGTAGAATTACCACTTTCCCCATCTATACCATCATCTCTTGCCTGTGTCTCTTAGCTGGTCTCCCTGATCTTACCCTTACACTTCTGTAGTCTACAACCCACAATGAAGTTAGAGTAAATATTAAAAATGCAAGTCAGTTCTTGGTATCGACTGTTTAAAATCATTTGAAATGATTTTCTAAAATTTATCAGCACATACTTTCAAATCCTTATCAAAGAACTGCAGAGGCTGCCCTCTATCCATTCTTGCCCATTCTATTCTTCTTTACTAAAAGGATTCTAATTTTAATGGAAGTGGCACTGTGATTATCCACAAAACTATGCAGCAAGAGTTAAGACAGAGGCCAATAAAATGTAAGCAGAAATTTATAGGATACATTTGGGAATGCTTCTACAAGTGCAGCTGACTTACTTATTTTGTCCTTGTTTTTTTTCTCCATCTAGAGTACTGGAGTGTGAGAATATGGTTTAAAGCTATCCTAAGAACTTGAGGATGAAGACCGCATCCTATGAGTGGTATGAAAGCTAGAAGGACCCTGAGTATTTGATAATAAACTGGAGTCACCATGATTTTCCTGAAGTTCTTGTTACATGGGAAAATTTAAAAATATATATTTAGGCAATAAATTAAGTTGCTATTTGAATTTACTGTTTTTCTATTTTGTGAAGCTGAACCTAGTCCCTAATAGATACTCATGGTTTTCAATGCTCTAGATTTATCTGCCCCTGAGTACCTACCCTGTCATATTTTTTTTACCTCATCTTTCCCTTGCACACACTACAACAGCAAAACAACTTTATTTCTTAAATACCCTCAGTATTGCCGGCCTAAAGCATACAGTGGGTTGAATGATGGCCCCCCAAATTATATATCCCTATCATAATTCCTGGAACATGTGTAAAAATGATCATATTTTTTGAAAGGATGTATGAAGATGTAATTAAGTTAAGAATTTCAAGATGCAACTATCCTCAGTTATCCAAAATGATCCTAAGTCAATGAAAATGCCCTTGTAAGCGATCCATTGCAGAAAAGACATAGGAAATGGCAATGGAATGACATAGGGAAGAAGTTGGAGTTATGTAGCCACAAGCCAAGGAATACCTGGGGCCACCAGAACCTGGGAGAGGCAGCTAAGGATTCACCACTAAAGACTCCTAAAAAGTGAGCATGGCCCTGTAGGCACCTTGATTTTGGACTTATAGTCTCTAAAAATGTAAGACAATACACTTTTCTTCTTTTAAGCCATTTTTATTGTGGACATTTGTTATAAGCAGTATTAAAGAAGCTAGTACCAAGTCCTTGTTCCCTCTTCCTAGAACACATCTTCCTCACATATATCAAAGTTTGCTGCCAAACTGCATTCATGTTTCAGAGACCTTTTTCCCCCCCTATTTTTCCACAATAGTTTTCATTTCCTGTGTCAAAGAAAAAACTTCACCACACAATGTTGAGTAGGTAAAGGTAACTTTATTCAAAGAAAGCTATAGCAGGGGAGAGGAAGTAGAACTACTCCACTGAATCAAAGGACAGCAGGTTTTTAAAGTCATAAGTGGGTTAGTGAAAAAGCACCAGAGGATTATAGGGTTTGATTTAAAAGATTGTGATTAGAACCACTTGGTTCAATGTTTTTATCTTTGCGGTAACTAGATAATTAGGTTGCCTGGAGTCTGTAAGGGCAAGGAGGAGAGTGGAGAAAGGAGATAAGGGATTATCCAGTCAGGTGCCTGGGGAGCTGGGGCAAGATGGAAAATGATGGGGGAGGTCAGCAGTGGGTGTGATATTTTGAATAGTTAGGGATTGAATTTGTCTTTTTTTTTTTTTTTTAACCACTTGCAGTCAGAGCTTTCTCTGAATCCTCACATTTGCAAACATTGGTTTCAAGGAAGTCAGGACAGGGTAGGGAGTAAGTAGGGAACTGAAGAGTAATGCTCCTCTTGGTCAAGAGAAGGAAAACTTGCCCATGTTGTCATGTCACATGTCTCTTTGCTAACTTGTGTATCCCCTCACACTAGAATAAGAGCATCATGAGAGCTGGGAAGTCATCATCGTTAGCTCTCAGCAGATGTCTACATCAGAGTGGGCACATAAAAGTATTTGATCTAATGTAACTCATTAAGGTTTAGTAAGGGTTGATTGAACTAATGAACGAAAATGAAAACAATATACTGACCAGTGCATTTTGTGCTTCTAATTAATCTTACTTTAATCTTTAAAAAGATAAATAATGAGTTTCATAATGACATCTCAATTACTAATTTTTTTCATGAGAGAATATTATAATCACTAACATAGCATGGAAGAAAGATAAAAACACCAAAATTTAGTTATATATTTTTAATTTCTATGCATCAGTGTCTTCAATTTACTGCTTAAAAAAAAGAAATATTGAATTCAGGAAAGTGAATTACATTTCATTTAATATAATGATCATGTGGATTATTGTGTTCAAAATAAGCTACCATATATGAAACAGATCGGCTATTGATTTTTCTATTTAAACAGCTATACAAAAGTAATTACCTCATATCGAAGCCATATTGCTCACAATATATGTGTATCTCTTCACTGCATGTTCATTGACTTCCTGGCTTAGTCCTGATAGCATGGTCTTGAGACATGACTTGGAAAAGGGTGGATATTAAAAAGAAGAGTGCAGAGAATAGTGAGTTGTCATCCCAAAAATGTTTGGAAGGCTGAAAATAGGGCATCAATAGAAGGGTCTTTTTAGAAAAGAACTTGAATGAATGTTATTGAGTAGTCACATGGATCTGTGGCATATGGATAGTA
>PVIY010024675.1:0-37801 GCA_004026745.1 Myrmecophaga tridactyla
GTTTTATTTCTTTTTCTGATGTCTTTTTATTTCTTTTTCTAAATCGATGCAAATGTTCTAAGAAATGATGAATATGCAACTATGTGATAATATTAAGAATTACTGATTGTATATGTAGAATGGAATGATATCTTAATGTTCTTTTGTTAAGTTTTTTAATTAATAAAAAAAAAACTGTCTTAAACAAATACTGTAAACCAATGTTCAAAGGTGGAAGCAACCCAAATATCCATCAACAGATAAATAAACAAAATGTGGTATACCCATATAAAGGGATACTATGGAGCCATAAAAAAGATTAACGTTCTGATACATGCTAAAACGTGGATGAACCTTGACAATATTAATGCTAAGTTAAATGAGTCAGACACAGATACAAAAGGACAAAGTTGTATGATTCCACACAAATAAAATATGTAGAATAAGCAAATTCAGAGCAACAGAAATTAGAGGTCACCTTGGGCTTGGGGGGAAATGAGGAGTTATTGCTTAAAGAGTAAAGACAGGGGTGGGCCACGGTGGCTCAGCAGGTAAGAATGCTTGCCTGCCATGCCCGAGGACCCAGGTTCGATTCCCGGTGCCTGCCCATGTTAAAAAAAAAAGAGTAAAGACGTTCTATTTTGAGGGATGAAAGTTTTAGTAGTGGAAATGGTGATGGTAGCACAGCATTGTAAAAGTAATGAATGACACTGAATTATACACTTCAAAATGGTTACAATGACAAACTTTATGTTATATGTATATGTTACCACCCCAAAAAAGTAAAACTATATTTGACAAATAAATACACTTTACAGGAAAGGAAAAAAATAAAGCAACAATGAAATAAACACGTAAGTAGCTGAAAAATGGCAGCTTCAGTGAATATATACATGGGAAATCAGGGAGACAAATGATTTAATAAACCTTCAAACTGATATTCTTAAAATATTTAACATTTAGTTGATATAGTCCAGGGAATCTTTAATAAAATTGTGTACTCCCTATATTCAAAGTTAGGAATTTATTACACGCAGTGAACTCACACTTTTTTTATTTCTTTGGAGTTGCCAGGGAGTGTTTTGTGTATCTATTGTTCATTTTTGTTTTTTAATGTCCACTAGTATTGCTGTTTATTGTACGGTGAGCAGGACTCTGTGCCCTGGTGGCTCTGCGTGAAGTGTTGGGAATCCAGGTTCACTGACCATATGCCTAATTTTTTCCTCTACATTTTTTGCATCCCATAGACCTACTAAAAACAGGCAGAGGCTCGAGTACCTGACCACACCGTGTGTGGTCATCACAAGCCCCAGTCAGCAGGCTCTGATTGGCGACTGCTTTTTGCCCAAATAAAAACTTCACTTTAAAAGCCAAAGACTCTGTCTCCACTGATGATATATTTTTTTAATGCCTGTTGTTTCTGAAATAAATCCCTGATGACAAGATTCACATATATTTTAGTAAGGGCAGCATAAACAAAGAAGAAACAGTTTCTAATATCCTGAGCATCTTGTACATTTATTTAAAAATCAGTCCAATTCCTTTACAAACACTCATTATAATGAAAAAAATCGAATTTTATCCTTATCATTCAAGCTATGATTTAATCTCTCTACCATTAGAGTGCAAGGGGTTTTGTATTCCTATCAAGTCAAATGAATACATTAAAATATAGGACAATTTAATTAAAGCATCAAAATGACCTGTTCATTTCTATTGAGAAGTATATCACAGCAACTTACTTCACAAATAAGTTAACCTTAGGGAAATAGGTAGTTATTGTCTACAGTGGATTACATTATGTTAATCTACTTTTCTACATAAAAAAAGGGAGGAAAGAGAAAATATGGAAGGTGGGTGTGCAGGTTTTAAAGTGTCAGAAGTGCTTTCTTAATCTCATGTTTGATAAGTCCCTAACAGAAACAGCTCAAACCCTGCAAAGTTGACCAGAAAGGGTTTTTCATTTTAGCCCTGCATGGTTAAGTATTTTGGTGTTCCAGTGAACCTCTGAAATGAACCAACTGGGAAAATCAAGCTTTAAATCATTTCACCTTTTCTAAGGAGAATAAATTCTATCATCATGAGTAATACCTTAGTCGCAGAATCCACAGAAGACCCTCTTCCCAACAGCTCCTGAACCAGGCCGACATGGCCCTCCTTGGCAGCCAGGTGGAGAGCGTTGAGTCCATTCTGAGAAGAGAAGCAAGCGGGTCTCAGAAGTGGAGTAATGATGAAGAAAGACAGTCCCTGATCTTATGTGAGCATAGAAGCCAGAGAACATGCAGCACTCTAATCTTTTTCCTTCTTTTTTTTTATCTTTATGTGAGCTTGAAAAATCAGAAAATTCAGAGAGACTAATATCCAGAGAAATTTTTGGTTCAGAGAGGCAAATAAAGGTAAATAGTTGATCAGCAGAAATATGGACTTAGTAATTCTTTTTCACCAAACTTTTTTTTAAGTAAGAAATATCGACTTACTTTACACTAAGAAAAAAAAAGAACAATTTTTTTTTATTACTTACAGCTTCAGAGCTATAATCAGTAGATGAAAGAAGAGGGGGAGGATAAGAAAGAGAAGAAGAAAGCATCTTCTCAATAGTTGTCAGTGTTTCCTATTCGAGTTCCTTCATTATAATATTCCTCAGTATCATGTCTTCCCTTCATGTCATGGTAGAAATATTCATACTACAAAAATCAGGGTTTCCGTTTCCTCTATCCCCACAAGCCAGTTCTAAAACATTTACCAAAATATCACTGCCTGGACGTTGAGGTCTGAGATGTGTGACAATAGTATCATCACTAAAAGCTCTGACCTAGAAAAATGCCCCCCCAATGGGCACTTTCTCCAGGGTACAGTAGCATGAATCTAGTCTTGGTTTAGCTCTACAATTCTATATTCAGTTTAATTCTACAATACAGGCAGCATGTGGAATAAGCCTACAGGGAACTTTGTTTACATTTTAAATAAAGAGTCAAGGATTATAGACTAATAACCAATTATTTACTGCTTAAAATAGGTGCTCTGAACTGGCTTGACGATTATCTCCTCAACAGTGTTACCATGAATGCTACTTTCTACAGATTCAAAATGGAGAGGTTTGAGGATAAAGATATTCTAAAAGGTGTGCAAAACAGCTAGAATTTTATGAGTGATTGACTCCCTGAAATCTAAAGGATTTAATAACACCTCACCTCTGTCTCCCCTCTGGGAGGTATTTCCCCTTCCACTTTACAGCATCAGCCAGCTGAGAGCCACAGCTGCTGTGGAACAGAGTATTAGAATACTAAACTTCCTGCTTTGTGCTTTAATAAATATTGACAAAAAGTTTTAAAAACATCAACAAAGGTAACAAGGCATGATCTCACGAAGACTAGATCTGCAACAAGCCAAAAACTTACGACGTTCAAATGTATGACAAATTCATCTGTTTCAGAAGATATCCTCAGAAGGAACCCAATTGCCCAAATTATTTCTTTTAATTTACACCATTAGATTTCCCTTCATGAATTTAAAAGAAAGCCTAACACAATTTCCCCCAAAGAAAATCCTTTAAATCTACAAAACAAGATAAAGCATTTTCTCAATAACTGGCCAACTTTTTTTCTCAAGAAATTACAAGGATGATCCTCTAGGTTAAATGTTTTTCAATAAGGAAAAAAGTACTCTTTTTTTGGTTACAGATATTCCATTACAAACCACTGCAACACTTTCGTATTATTTGAAAAATCATAAAGAGCATGATAAAAATTTTCTGTATGAATAAAAAGTCCAGAAACCAAACTATTTGTGATATATAATCAAAGCCAGGATCTGCATGTATCTTAAAGGTTTCTGTAATACCAGTACTTCTGAAATTAGAATGGTTATGATGATGCATTTGATGGATGAAATTCCAGTTATAAATGCTATTGTGCTTTCTGTAAAAATACTGAGACTATTATCATAATACCGAATACATGTCATTTAGTGATATGAAGTAGAAGATAAGGAGCTTTCTTTATGCTGATGACTAGATTTCAAAACCTCTGACCACAAACAGATTTAATTAGCAATTCAATATGTTGAGTGTTATCAGAAAAAAAACAATTTCATGTCAACCGATTTAAAAACAAAAACGTTTCATCTTAGCATGAACTAACATATCAATTAATCATATTTAAAATGGGCAATGAAAAGTAATCCCATTCAATAGTGCAATGCAGCTAACTCCCTGAGAATATATTTTGCAGTTAATCCATACTGGTGAGCTACTGGGTTATACTTCCAAGAATCAAACTTCCCACAGGAACCACACTAACAATTTTTAACTTACTACTGTCAGTTGGTAATATTGGCTCACATTTCAAAGCAATTTTTTTTGTTGTTATTGTTGGATAGTTTTGGCTTTGTTAGGTGGGAGAAGAGGAAGTAAGTAGACATATGCCCTCACTTGGGTGTAAATAAGGGTCAGGTTCTAGCAATTTCCCAGTCGTGCCTTCTGCATGCCTGGTGTTCTAAGACACATAGGTCCTTTTCATATCAAGGCATAAGATATTGGCAGTTTCAATACAGAATGTAGAACATTCAATATGAACTGTACTGGGTTCTGACCCTAGAGTATCCTGAGATAATTCATATTTAACAGAGACAATCCAATGGGAGCTATTGACTATTCAATCCCCTAGATTAACATCGGATAGCTATTCGGTTAGATCACAAGAAAGGAATGTGCTTCCAGCACATTCTCTCTATTCCTTATAGAAATAGCTTTGTTGAAGTATGAGATATTATTACATATTTGGTTTTTAAATAAGGTGGATATAAGAAATGCAATTGAGCAATTGAGCAATATTTATGTCATTGTGTCTATTTTACAGGGATTCTTCTGATAAACTGTAAATAAGAAAATGTTTAGTTAACAGGAAAAAGCCCTATGCCTTCTTTTACAAATCTTTAATTCAGGAAAATTTCATAATTTATAATATTTGCCTTTTTGTTAGCTTCCAGGAAACCTAGGAAAAATTCACTACCCATCTGAATTAAACAGCTTTATTCCTCTCTTTCTTTTACTTAGCTTTGCTTTCATCTTGTTTAGTTTCATTTTTAATGATGTAAGAATCAGAGTATATATGAGTGTGTATATGTGAGTATGTGTGTAATCATAATATTACATTATGTATATGTATGGGTTATACCACCAATAATTTATTGTAAAAAAAGTCAGTCCTTTTTTACTTCAAAACACTTAGTTCACTGTATTCCCTGCTTTCTGGGACATATAGACAGCAGTTAGACTTTGATTAATAGCATTACTTACTCTAATAAGCTACTCAGGGACTCTAAATACTGACCAACAACTTGGAAAACGCTTAGAAGAAAATATGAAATGATTAAAAAATCAAAAACACAATTCTAAGAGGAAAATCTAGGAATTAATTGATTGAAAAATAGAATGCTAGACAGTGAATTAATTTCCTCCAGGATACTGGAGAATAAAAACCATTATTGTTCTATCTCTATAGAAGCACAGCTAGAGGAAAAAGATGAATACACAATAAAGAAAATTTAGATTAGACACAGAAAGAACATCTTTATCACTGAGTTGGTTAGAGAAGTGGGGAAATGTTAACCTTTAAGGTTATTAAAAAAATAGCAGTCTCTCATTTTCTATTCAACTGACTGAATATGCCTTTCTCATTCTCTCTTCCTTCCTCCCTTCCTTCCTTCCTTCCTTCCTTCCTTCCTTCCTTCCTTCCTTCCTTCCTTCCTTCCTTCCTTCCTTCCTTCCTTCCTCCCTCCCCCCCTCCGTCCCTCCTTCCTTCCTTCCTTCCTTCCTTCTCTCTCTCTTGCATGGTGTGATCAACTGCAGGAATAGTAAGATGTTGTTGGGAGAAATGAAAACTGGAACTTGGACCTTCTTCTGCTACTAATTAGCTGTGCGGTCTTGGGCAAATCACTTAACCTCTCTGGACTCTACTGCTCTCATCTATACATGATAATGAGGACAATGAAAACTGATGATGATGAAGACAGACAGACAGATAGATAAACATCAGTTATGAGCTAGACATTGCTTTAGCTGCTTTACATATATTATCTTTTATACTCACAACAACTCTCTAGAAAAATCTAATGGAAATGAGTAGACAAATTAATACCATTTAAAAAATTACTGATTCATGGCTGTTTAAGATTTTAAAACTGAAAGGGATCTGAAATATCTGCTAGTCTAGTATATATGAGAAAACTGAAGTCAAAGAGGTTAGTGACTGGCTAAGGTCAGCATGGAATCTAAGGCCAGTTTCCCTATTTCATTATAATAAAAAATATGTCATAAGTCCTCAAACTTAAAATGCCCTCAAGGTAATATTCTTGGAAAGCAGAAAGATGAGATGGAAAAAACATAGATTTTATGGTCATTGGTATTACATATTAATTCAAACCCTGCTCACGGCTACCTAAATAAACATTAGTTCTTCACCTACAAAGTGAAATTATATCCTTCATCTGACACAGCAGTGAGGCTTAAACAAAAGAATGAGTTTAATGTACCACCCGAGCAGCTAGTACACGCTGCTGATTACCTGTTTCCATGTTCCATTTGCCTTACACATATAATATTCTAGTATTGGTCTGAAAAAGTGAATAATTTCAACATGAAAACTGAGATACATTATTTTAAACATATAATATGGACCCAAGCCACTCAATAAAATGTTATTTTATAAATAATCCTAGAGATTAATCAAAATTGCTTCTGGATATTGATTGAATCAGATATAGAAAAAGAAAAAGATACTATTAAAGTGAAGGCTGTAAAGGTTGTCTTTCTATGATATATTGTGGCATTAAAATATAATAATGACATAACAATAACAGTAACAACAGCCTATACTTAAATTCTAGCTGGTCCTGGCTGTGGGATTAAAATGGGTTTCATTATGATGCTGGAGTGAGAAAAGCAGGATAATCCTAACATTCCTCATAAGGCCTCCAAATTTAGAAACAAAAGATATGGCATTGAGGGCGGGCCACGGTGGCTCAGCAGGCAAGAACACTTGCCTGCCATGCCAGAGGACCCGGGTTCAATTCCCGGTACCTGCCCATGTAAAAAAAAAAAAAAAAAAAGATATGGCATTGATGTATATAGTACGATCAGATTTGTAGTACAAAGATATGCTATCTAATTGAAATGTAAATATACGAAGGAAGAATTTTAACATTATGAAAGAAGGACACTACATCAAGGCATAGACTCCTTTCTAGCAATGGTTTGAATATCTGTCTATCGCATGTATACTGCATACTGAATAAAACAAACCAACCGGCTGCTGTTGGTAAGTCCTTGATAGTGGCTAAGAATAAATTAATGTTTTTGACAAAATAGTATGAACTTGAGTCTTTTAGAACAAACAAATATTCACTGGGATCTCATTGTGAGAAAGATATTGGGCTTAGATATAAAGAAGCTGTTATAGCTATATGAGTCCTAGGCAAGATATCATCTTTGATGCTAAAATTCTAGAATAATCCATATCTATATAATTTCATTAAAACTACTAAATATATCAGGTAAATTACCAAAAAAGAAGAAAGGCTTAATGCTACTTTGAAACAATCATGTGCACATTTAGTTAAACCTAAAGGACAGAATTTTCTTTTCTGTTTAGCACCTCTATCAAATTTTTATTAATTTTTAAAAATTTTTATAAAGTAAAATTTTGTATACAATTGGATTTTACATTAAGCTCTATTAGGTTATTTCTCTTGCTAATTTTATGATTTTTTTGCCCATCCACTGCTTTTTTTTGTGATTAAATAAAACTAATGGTTGAAACCTCAGGTAGAACAAATAGCCAATAAAATTTTTATAGAGCCTTTCCAATGTTACACTTCTGATACAAACAGGGAACCTATACTGGCTAGTCCATCTGGAAAAGCTGAAGAATATATTCAAGAAGATACAGCTAAACTTACATAAAGGTTAAATGCTTGCCTTATAATCCACCGAACTGTTTTGCTTCTTAGTGTTAATTTATAATCTATATACCTTAGTCAACAAGCATTTGCGAGGCACCCACCAAATGCTCATATCTGTGCTAGGTTCTAAGGGAGAAGCAAAGGATACATGACATAGTTTCTGTTCTATTTATCATTAAACAATCACAAATCAATTATGTACTAGCATCTTTGCCTATGATTTTATTTTCAAATCTCTGGCCACCATGCGAAACAAATTTTACACATTGAATTTAAGGGTCTCCCAGTCTAAATTCTAAGCATTTCAGAAAAGTACAACTGACTTATATAGCCTCATTAATTATAGTAAAATTGAAACATTTTGAACGAAGCAATTGAATCTCTTTCTCTTCTTGAATAAGATTAGAAGGAAGAGAAGGAGAGTAAAGGGCACATCAAAAGGCAGCAATAGAGAAGAGAAAGTGATACCCCCTTCTCTACAACTTTGAATGGGACTAAACTCCTAAACCAGGAACTCCTCAAGAGGAACTAAATGCCTATGTAGAGAGGTACAGATAGTTATGAAATGTTATTTACAATTTCACTCTGCCATTAGCAAATTAACATTGGCAAAAGGACTGCTCTGTACAATGGAGAGAAAGAAAAAAAAACCCAAAACAAAAATCACTTATTTACATCTTCCCCATCTATTCCCACTCTTTGAACCCATCCATCATCATCTGCACCTTTACCACCTCTTTCCCGATGGCCGCTCCAACCCGTAAGTACTCACTGTGTAAGGAATTGAGGCTTTATTTAGTTTTATGAAGACCAGCAAGAGCAAACAAAGTGCCATTCTTGCCAGGCACAGTTTAACTGATTGGATCGTATCCTTGGCTGATCTCCAGACATTTCTGATCTAATAAACTAAAACAAACTATGGGTGGCCCAAGAGGAAATTTGTTTTATTAGTGAGCTAGCTATTTTTAAGACTTCAAGATTTCCTTTATAATTTCCAAATGATGAATTTTTTAAAATGTTTTCTCTAAGCCTTCATCAATCCTTAAATATCTACAATGAGACATGGAATTTGGCAGATCATTGATCATTCCATAGAGAAAAGATTTAGACTAAGAATGCTTTGAGGATGCCCATTTATATAGCCCATTCCTGGGTTTCCTTTTCACCCATAGTGGAGTCCCATCCAGTGCTCTTTGCTGGCAAAAAGGGCAGTTCCCTTTTTTTTACCCAGTGGTCTTTCTTCCCACAGATTAAAGATTATCGTATAATCTCAAAATATAGAAAATGGTAGGCTATTTGATACTTTGAATAGAGGCAAAAATGGTAAAATAAAATTGATCACATAACCTCTGGTCTTAAATGCAACAGAGTGCTAGTCTGGGAGAAGAAAGAGTTATGATAACTGATCTCCAAAACCTTAGTAAGATCAAGAGTGGGTAAAGATCTTGTGTGGGTGTTAAGAAATAAATAATTGATGAATGAAAGAACCAGAAATGTAATGGCCGTTATTATTATATTGTTATATAGGCATTCTATGCTATCATATTATATTAAGATTTATTCCATTCTGTCCTGTTACATTCCATATTTATCATTGCATTTTGCAGATGGGGACACTAAAATTATCAAAAGTTAAATGATTCATCTCAAAGATCCCTATCACTAAGAAGAAGAAAAAAATTCAAACTCAGATTCATCAAATTCCTGAACTCATGCTTTTTTAAACAAAATAATTAAACTTTGACCCAGTGTTTCAAACTGTAGATCATGATGCATGAGCGAGTCATAAAATCAATTTAATGGGTTGCCAATAAGCCCATTTCAAAACATGAAATAGAATTTCTTTCAAGATAGAGTGTACTGCAGATGGCAAGTGTTGGATTGATGCTTCTCTGTGTATGTATGTTCTGGGATATGAAATAAAATGTATTTCTCCCTGTGAATGACAGTCAAAGGTGTCTAGAAAACAAGGAAATTTAAGCAAGACCCAGGACATAAGGACAAGTGGGGAAAACTAGATGTTCTTTCAGATGAAATAAGTAAAAAGCTGGCACTCACAAAGATCCTATTTAGAGAGGAAGGTGGTTGTTTAAGAATAGTTCTACAGTCTATTTATTTGAATTTCCTGAAGTTAATAATTCCCATTTTATACCAGTGCAGTGAATAAAATAGGAGGAGTGACAATAGGATATACAAGAATTCTTTGTTTTGAAGATACTGGCTGACTCACTAACAAATGTATTATTTTATACCAAATTCAACTGTAAGCAGCACAACACTGCAAATTCAGAAAAAGAGTGAAGAATTATGATTTCAAAGTAATTATTTGTTAAAATTTACAATGTGCCTGAACTCAGAATGATTGCTGCGTGAAGCACTTCCACGCCCACAGTTTAGCAGATGTAAATAAGCACAAGATTCCTTAAGACGCCACCACTGAGAGTTGCCAGCTCAGGAAGCCTCAGCTGTAGGAAGGAGTACATTCCTCTATTTCTTTTCACTGATTGTTGACTACTTGAAGATTAATTGTTGCTTTACAATGTTACTGAAATAAACTTTTAGCATACGGGTTGATATTTTTTAACATAAAAAAAAATACATTTGGAGTTCCAAGAGATAGTGTGGTATAGTAGAGAATGCGCGTCAGGCAACAGAAATCCTCCCCATTCACTATTAAGATGATTTAAGGTTGCTTCATTAGTAAAAGGGGAAATTTCCCACGCTGCCTACTCCAGATAATTATTTTAAAGAACAATAAAAACTGTATGTGAATATTATTTGGAATCTATAAAGTGATATACAAATGTAAGGTGTTAATGATATGTTCCTAATTCTTTTCTTCCATGCTTCTGTGTGCTAGTGCTTTCTATCACTAAGATATGGTTAAATATGACAAGGGTGAATTTAGCATCTTTGAGTCCAACATAATGATATTTACCTGGATTAGGGAAATTAATGATTGATGCAGAAATAATTTACTTTAAAAAATACTTTGGGGTGGGCCATGGTGGCTCAGCAGGCTGAGTTCTTGCCTGCCGTGCCAGAGACCTGGGTTCGTTTCCCAGGGCCTGCCCATGAGAACAAGAAAAAAAAACAACAACTTTGAATTCTAATGAAATTCTGGAAGCAGATGGACAATGGAATCCTGGTCCATGAGTTGTCACCAATAATTCAAAGAGTTGCTATTTTACTACCGAACATTTTAACTCCCTTAATTTCAATGCCATTTTCACATGATCTCATTTCTTTGTTGAGATTAATTTTTATGAGAAACATAGATAGATTATTTCTTTACTATTTGGCTTAATATATGTTAAAGCAAAACACTTACATAAAGTTCAAAGAAGAGAAAATTACTTTTGCTTTTTATGTCAAGGTTTAAAGGGATTTCCACATTACATCTAAAAGCAGCAAATTATTCCCATAATAGCTAAAACTTATTCAAGTTTTTCTTATGTGTCAAGCCCTATCGTAAGCTCTTAATTGCATTAACTGATTCAAGGCTCAAGTGAACATTAAAAGTTATGAAATGCTTGATGATTCTTGCTTAGAAATTATACTCTTAACCCTACAATTAAGAAACAATCTATAGATCCTGAATTATAAAATCTTTTAAACTTCTTTAGAACTCAGTTTCTCATTGGCTCTATTTGCTATTCTGAGGAATAGGAAATATCTGTCTTTCTTGCATTAAGTCAGGAATTAAGGATAAGTTATATCCTTGAGGCCTCTAGGCTCATAACATCCAAATGTGTCAAAGTTAGGAAGGAACATTATCAGGAATTGTAGAATTTTTGGCTATCACATGCATGCCAAGCTAGCTAGTTTTAATTAAAAAGTAAAAATAGGGAAGATCACAGGAAGCATACAAATAGGTGAAAAGAACCAAAATCCTTCTCCATTGGCTTCTCATGGTCAAGAACACAATCTTATTGATCTTGGTAAATTCTATACCTAATGTAATCCTTGTAACAGGAAAAAGTGTACTTTAGCAATGTTTGTACAACAGATGAGCTAATGAACAATATGTACCATATAAATGTAAACATGATTTTCTTTAATTTAGTAAGCTACTCTACATCTAGTCAGTAAGTGTAATCATTGCATTAGCAAGTCAGGTAAAACCATGTTCAATTTTAGCCTTTGGAAACACAATCAGGAAAAGTTTACTCTGAAACTGAAGCTAGTTAACATTAATGCATTGTAAGAGGAAATTAGATGCTCAGAGAAGCACTTATTCTAAAATAGTTTTTCTCAATATGAGGTTCTTAAATGTACTCTGAGGGATTTTTAGAGTTCTGTGAGAATTTTTTTAAATTTTCATTTTGGTGTTAATCTTAAAATCATTACTAGAAGCACATTCTGAGTCATCTGAACAGTTACCTTTTCATTAGGTATCACTGCACAATTTCTCTTTTATGGTCATGTTGGAATTGTACTGATTCCAAGAGATTACTTAAAATGGGTCTTAGGCTTGAAATTTATAATACAGTAGTTCTCAAACTAAGTTACAAGATATATTCTCAGGGATCAATAAAGTCCCACTCTTTAAGTATAATAAATACTGCCCTAAAGATGGTTTGTAAACATATCCTGATAAAACTTGGGTCTTTTCTTCCAGAAACAGAGTAGATGCTTAAGTAGGAATTACTAGACTCTTACTACATATCAGAAGCTTTACTGTGGCCCAGAAGGTTACCAGTTATTTGGAAAATAGGACAATGTTGAGTAAGAGGTTTTTTTTTTTTTTGACAAAAATATTAAGAGACAAACTTATTAGTACTTATCTAGATTTGTCAATCCAGCTATTCTAATTTGGGTGAAATTGTTATTTGCAAGCAGACCAACTTGTTGTTAATTGAATTCCATCTAATAGCAACTGTTAGACCACAATTTAGACTCTTGATTTGTGCATAACACAATGTGCTTTCACATATATCTCTGAGCCCCAGTAGTCTCCCTTTGAAGTAGAGAAATGTGTTATAAGTGTTGGGTAACTGACACCTGTTACCACATCCAGGGGTCTCACCATATGGAGGGTAGCAAAGAACATAATAAAGCCTGCCATCAGGAATAGCAGCCTGAGGACATTAACCCAATTTAATGGGTTTGAGCTCTAAGGGACACCAACAAAAGCACAACTCACACAGACAGTGGATGGACAACAATTACTCACATAAAGAACAGACAGAGCAAGATCAGTTTCAATAGTGGACACTGGTTCCCCATGGCCAATGAGTTTCACTCTGTGGCCAATGCAGGGAGATGATCTGCATGCACTCGCCTTGTGCTATAAGCAAGGGACCCCATTCCCTCCCCACCAGAATCAGGAGTGAGGTTGGCTAGGAGCCAACATAGCCAACATACATGTCTAGGTAAGTAGTTCCTAAGAATGTTGACATATACTCAGGAAAAATGAGAGAGGACTGTGGGGAAGACGGTGATGTAGGGAGTTCCAGGACTCAGCTGCTGAATTGACAAGAACTATCTGAATCAACCACATTAAAACTCCAGAGTCTAGGGAAACACTGTGCAGCATGCTGATAGGAGTGGAAGGAAGAGGCTGGTAAACTGCAATTAGGATGGTGAATTTCACCCTGTCTGCAGTAGCTACCAACACCTTCCCTCAGCCTCATGGCAGGTAGCAATGGGGACTGGAACTCTGGGTCTTATCTCAGCTTGCAGGTGCCATGGTAGGACATAAAAACTAGTCTTCCAAATTCTGGGGATGTGTGGTCTGATCCCAAATCTCTACCTTGGATCAGTTACTTCAGATGGCTGAGAGTCCACTGTGAGCATGACCATTGCTTCCAATCCCTAGGACAAAGGTGTCAGTGTAATCTTAAAGATAGCAACCTTCCCCAAAAGTATGGAAAACAGTTAAAGGGCTGCATTAACTGAGCAAATGATGAATGGAGAAAACACAGCTTCAAAAGCCTTAGAAGAAGCTCCGGGAGCTTTCTGGAACCTACCACCACATCCTCCACAGCACAGGGAAAATAAATCTTGCTGTCCCTTTGAGGATCCCTGGCCATGTTCCAGAGGGAGCACAGTGTCCCCTGTGTGCATACTGGGGTGCATGTAGACCATTGCCAATATATCAGCTGGAAGCCTGAAGGACTGAGCCAGGAAAATGTCTTCAGCTTGCCCTCACAGAGTTTGTCCTGACAGCAGTAAAGCCACTTGCAGATAGCTGGGATTGCGCGAAAAACAATTCAACTGACAGGGGGCAAAGAGCTACCTGCATTGTCATTTGAAAGAGCATCCAGGATGGGGAGGAGGTATGCTCAAGGGCAGTAGAAGGGGCATTTGGTCAAGCTACTGTGGACTGTAAACAGGCCCCGGAGATTCTTCTCCAGCTCCACACAGGCTTGGGTAAGTCAGAGAGGAGCCTGCACTTCCTATTTGACTTGAGTTGATGTGCTTGATAAGAGAGCTAATCTCTGAAGGAGACTACCAGCCAAAGCAGAGTCAATAAAATGTTTTTGTGTGCACCTTGGTTTGTTTGTTTTCATTAGCTCCTGACATACAAGAAAATCATATCACTAGTTCCATACAAACTTAAGGAATAGCCCACAAACTAAATCCCAGAATTAACATGTTAAAATATTAAAATGTACAGGGTGAAACAAAAGATCACATGACAAACAAAGAAACAGGATATGCTAGCCCCTCCAAAGGAACAAGATAAAAATCCAGAAAACATCTGTGAAGAACACAAGATGTGGGATTATTGGATAAAGAATTTAAAATAATGATCCTCAGCATGCTCGAAGAGATAAAGCAAAACATCAAGAATGAACTAAAAGATATGGGAAAAACAACAAATGAAGAACATGGGAATCCTTGAGAGAAATACTAAAGTTGAAGAGTACAATATACGAAATGAAAAATTCTCTATAAGGTCTCAACAGCATATTGGAAGTGACAGATGAAAGAATCAGTGAACTTGAAGACAAGACAACTGAAATAATTCAAACTGAGGAGCAGAAAGATACAAGAATCAAAAAAAACCAAACAGAGCCTAAGAGACCTGTGGGACAACCTACCAATATATGCATTATGGGAGCCCCAGAAAGAAAAGAAAAGGAAAAGGAAAACAAGGAATATTCAAAGGTAAAATGACAGAAAACTTCACAAATCTAACAAAAGATATTAATATTGGGCGGGCCACGGTGGCTCAGCAGGCAAGAATGCTTGCCTGCCATGCCAGAGGACCTGGGTTCGATTCCCGGTGCCTGCCCATGTAAAAAAAAAAAGCTATTAATATTACACATTCAATAAACCCAAGAAACCCCAAGCAGGATAAATTAAAAGAAAACCATGTCCCAAAACATAGTGATCAAATTGTAAAATGCCAAGGATAGAGAGAAAGTACTGAAAGCTGCAAAAGAAAAGGAACAGATTATGTACAAGAAAATCCCAATAAGATTAAGTGGTAACATCTCATCACAAACCATGGAGGCAAAAAGTCACTAGGCCAAGACACTTAAAATGCTGAAAAAAAAACAATTATTAACCAAGAATTTTGTATCTGGCAAGGCTTTCTTTCAAAAATGAGGGAAAGGGCGGGTCACGAGCAGTTCAGCAGGCAGAGTTCTCACCTGCCATACCAGAGACCCAGGTTCGATTCCCAGTGCCTGCCCATGCAAAAAAAGAAAAAAAAAAAAAATGAGGGAGAGACTAAAACATTAAAAGATTGAGAGTTTCCCGGACCATGCACCCAGCACCCCCCCCAAAAAAAAAAGATTAAGAGATTAAAACAAAAGGTGAAGGAATTTGTCACCACTAGCAAGATTAAAGGAAATTCTTCAGACTAAAAGGAAAGGATACCAACAGTGGATAAATGCACCATAAAGAAACAAACACCTCCAGTAAAAATAACCGTATGGATAGTATGTTACTACTCTTGTATTGTTTTGTAATGTAACTCCACTTTTTGGTTCACAAAGGTGCTAAAATGCAAATATGCACAAAAATATGATAAATTGAAGGTGTTAGACATATAATGTACAAAGATATAATTTGTACCAAGTCCAAGAATAAAAGGTGAAGGTGGGGTGGGCAGAGGACTATGGGAACACTGTAGGTGTGTGTTATTAGAGCTAAGTTAGTATCAAGTAAAATATGATTGTTATAGATTTAGAAAGTTAAATTTTAACCCCATGGTAACCACAAATAACATATATGGGAAATATATTCAGAAAGAAGTGAGAGAGGACTCAAAATGGTACAATACAAAAAGCCATATAAATATGGAAATAAGAACTAACAGAAGAATTGAGAGTCAAAAAAATATAAAACTTATAAATGCAACATAGCAATGCAGCAGAAGAAAGTTCTGTATTATCAGTGGTTACTTTAATTGTAAATGGATTAAACTCCTCAGTCAAAAGGCAGAGATTGTCAGAATAGATTTAAAAAAACATGATACAACTATATGCTCTCTGGAAAAGACTCACCTTAAAGTCATAGACACAAGTAAGCTGAAGGTGAAAGGATGGAAAAAATGTATCATGCAATAGTAACCAAAAGAGAGGTGGGGTGGTTAGTTATACTGACTACCAGACAAAATAGACTTTATGTCAAATACTGTTATGAGGGTCAAGAGGGTCACGTGATATAGGGGTCAATTAAAAAAGAGAACATACAATTATAAATATATATGCACCTAATGGCAGAGCCCCCAAATATATGAAGCAAATATTGACAGACTTGAAGAGTTAAATAGACATTAATTTCTATTATATATATTAAATATATATAATATAGATATTACATAGACTATTAATTACATTAATAGTAGATTTCAATACACCACTTTTAAAAATGGGTAAAACTTCTAGACAGGAGATCAATAAGGAAATAGAAGGCTTGAATAATAACTCTAAACCAAGTAGATTAACAATAAAGAACATTTCACCCAACAGCAGCAGAATACACATGATTCATTCTCCAGGTTAGACCATATATTAGGTCACAAAACAAGTCTTAATACATTCAAATATACTGAAATAATATAATTTCTTATCTATGACCACAATTTAATGAAACTAGAAATCAATAACAGAAGGAGGAATGGAAAATTCACCATTATGTGGAAATTAAGCAATGTACTTTTAAAAACCAATGGGCCAAAGAAGAAATCATAAGGGAAACTGTGAAATATCTTCAGATGAATGAAAATGAAAATGCAACAACCTAAAACTTACAGGATGCAGGAATGGCAATGTTGACAATAAAATTTATAACTTTAAATGCTTACAACAAAAAAGAAGAAAGATCTCAAATTAGATACCTAACTTCAAAACTGGAGGATCTAGGAAAAGAACAAACCAAACCCAAAGCAAGCAGAAGGACAGAAATAACAACAATTAAAATGATATAATAAAACAAATAATTTTTAATAAAGAATCAACAAAACCAAAAGTTACTTCTTTGAAAAGATCAATTAAATTAACAAATATTTAGCCAGACTGACAAGGAAAAGAACAGAAAGAACACAAATAACTGAAATCAAAAATAAAAAGGGGAACATTATGACTGATCTCACAGAAAAACTAAAGACCTGAACAACAACAAATAAGATAACCTAGATGAAATGGAGAAATTCCTAGAAACACACAAATTACCTAAACTGACACAGGAAGAAATAGAACCTCTCAACAAACCAATAATTAGTAAAGAGACTGAATCAGAATAAAAACCTCCCAACAATGAAAAGCCCCAGACCATATGAATTTACAGGGGAATTTGACCAAATATTCCAAAAGGAATTTACATCTATTCTGTTCAAAGTCTTCCAAAAAAATTGAAGAGAAGGTAACACTCCATAACTCATTCTATGAGGCCACCATCACCCTCATATCAAGACCAGATAAAGATATCACAAGAAAAGAAAACTACAGGCCAATATCCCTTATGAGTATGAATGTAAAAATCTGTAACAAAATACTAGCAAACCAAATCCCAGAGCACATAAAAAGAATTATATATTATGATAAAGTGGGCTTCATCCCAGGTTTGCCAGGGTGGTTCAACATAAGAAAATCAATAATGTAATACACCACATTAACAAAACAAAGGGGAAAAATACATAATCATCTCATTTGGCACAGAACAGGCATTTTACAAAATCCAGTACCCTTGATGATAAAAACACTTAGAATACTAAGAATAAAAGGAAACTTCCTCAGCATCACAAAGGGCATCTATGTAAAGGCATAGCTAACATCAAACTCATGGTGAAAGACTGATAGCTTTCCTTCTAAGATCAGGATGTAAAGAATTTATAAACAGAAAACTACAAGACATTACTAAAGTAAACTGAAGACCTAAATAAATGAAAAGATTCTGTATTCATCAGTTGGAAGACTAAATAGCGCTAAGATGTCAATTCTCTCCAAAGTGATTTACAGATTCAGTGCAATCACAATCAAATTCAAACAATTTTCTTTGCAAAAATTGAAAAGCCAATCATCTAAATTATATGGAAGTGTAAGGGGTTCAAATACCCAAAGCCATCTCAAAAAAGGATGAAGTCAGAACATTCACACTTGCCAATCTTAAAACTTATTGCAAAGCCACTTGCTCAAAACAGCATTGTACTGACACAGGGGCAGACATATAGACCTATGGAATTGAAAGGGGAGTAAAGAAATCAACCATCACATTTATAGTCAATTGATTTTTGAAAATGGAACAAAGACTATTCTATTGGGAAGGAAAAGTCTCTTCAACAAATGGTGTTTGGAAAACGAGTCATATGCAAAAGAATATAGGTGGACCACTACCTCACATCATATATAAAAATCAACTCAAAATGGAGCATACACCTAAATGTTAGAACCAGAACTATAAAACTTCTAAAAGAAACCTCTTCCAGGCCTTGTATTAGGCAATAGTTTCTTAGACTTTATATCCAAAGCACAAGAAATGCAAGAAAAAAACAGATAAATGGGACCTCATTAAAATAAAAAAATTTTGTCCATCAGAGGGCTTTATCATAAAAGTGAAAAGACAACTTACTCAATGAGGAAAAATATTGGGAATTATAGATACAATAAGGGCTTGATATCAGAATATATGTATATAAATAAATCCTACAGTTCAACAATAAAATGACAACCTATTTAAAAAATGGGAAAAAGACATTTTTCCAAAGAAGATATACAAGAGGCCAAAAGCAAGTGAAAAGATGCTCAACATCATTGGCCATCAGGAAAATGCAAATCAAAACCATAATGAGATGTATATTATACTCACTAGAATGGCTACTATTTAAAAAAACAGAAAATTACAAGTGCTGGAGACAATGTGGAGAAAAAAGAACACTCATTCATTGTTGGTGGGAATGTAAAACGGTGCAGCTGCTGAAGACAGTTTGACAGTTCCTCAGAAAGTTAAGTGTAGAATTTCCATATGACCCAGCCATCCTACTTGTAGATATATACCCCAAAGATTTGAAAGCAGGCACTTGAATAATTATGCACACACCAGTGTTCATGGTGGCATTATTCACAATTGTCAAAAGATGGAAGCAACCCAAATGTCCACCAACCAATGAACGGATAAACAAAATGTGGTATATGCATACAATGGAATATTATTCAGCCATAAAAAAGAATGTTCTTATATATGGACCACATAGATGAACCTTGAAGATGTCATGTTGAGTGAAATAAGCCAGACACAAAGAACCAATATTGTATGACCTTACTGATAGGAAATGATTAAAATAAGCAAAAACACATAGATTCTCATCATATATCCAGAATACAGGTTAGCAGGGTTAGGGTGGGGATAGGGAATGGGGAGTTAATGTTTAATTTGCACAGTTTCTATTGGGCTGACTGTAAAGTTTTGGTAATGGATGGTGGTAACAGTAGCACAACATCATGAAAATAATTATCAGCAGTGAATTATATATTTATATGTGGCTAAAATGTGTAACTTTAGGTTGTATATATGTTACCAGAATAAAAAATTTTAAAAAAATGTAAAGCATACAACACAAACGGTGAACATATTGCAAATGATGGGGTAGAATTAATAGTACAATTATAAAAATGCTCTTTCATGAATTGCAACAAATATACACACTAATGTAAGTTGTTAATGATGGGGTGGTACCTAGGAACTCTGCATTTTTATGCATGATATTTCTGTAAGCCTACAACTTCTCTAATTAAAAAAAAGGTGTGTGGAGAGTGTGCTGACAAACCACTATCTGCCTTGGAATGTGATCTGGGTCAAGATTCTCCCAGAAGGACGTCAGCCCATATTCACATCCCGTCCAAGAGTCCAGGCTAGTCCCAAGCACATGGTTTTGTCATAGGTTATAAGGAAAGGTAGCACGCCATGTTCAGACTGTTCTCTCCCACAATAATATTAGATACATATGTATGTAAAGGGTATAGTATAATGATAAACATGTAGTAGGCATATAATAAAAGGTAACTATTACTTGCTAACATGGCTATTAATATTTCTCATCTCACAAATGGATAATTCAAGACTCAGAATGGTTTAAGTGATTGGCCCAATGTCCAGTGCTCATGCAATCATTCATTTACCAAATTTGATACCTAATTCATGTCATTCCTGGGTCTTACTTCTCCCAACAAAGTGTCTTTTCACCATATAGCAATTGAGGCTTAAATTCTAGTTTATGAATAATTTTTTGTGAATTGGTTTGGGTAAGTCAATGCTAGTCTCTCTCCCACTCAAGTCTAATTTTAACCATATTCCTGTTGGTATATTCATACAGCTTTTTTTTTTAACCCCATAGTTTCCCGTGTTGTTAATGTTCCACATTGTGTGGGACTTGCATGCATTTCTTTCTACAAATTAATGAAGTATTAGCTGAGGATGCAATTGCTGAAAAGAATCTCGAATTACCTTGAGACACACAAATACCTCACTAAATGGAGTTTTTAAAGGCAGCTGTGGAGACCACCCCTAATTTGGTGTGCAAACTGATATCCCCAAGGGAAGTTGGATAACAAATCTCTTGAGGAAACTCTGGTAGCTGCTTTGGATAAGAAAACATATTCTCAACTCCCCATAGGTTGCCTCTTTCTCTCCATATCTCCTTCCTCTGCCTCCCAAGGGCACCATTCCCTCATCCTTCAAAGGAAATGTAGTGCCACAGGTTCTCCAGGAAACCTCTTTCCCAAGACAGGAGCATCCTTCCCTTCTGACTTCACACACCCACTAAAGTACAGGGATTCCCAACTGGCATAAAGAACTTTATTCTTTTTAGTGATGACAGCTTTGTTTCCTTGGTTTATTTTGTTTGTTTGTTTTGCCAGGGATTATCTGCTCCAAGGTTCTACTCTTATGACTTCTTTCTCATCTGCATTTTATTACTTTCATCCTACCCTGAAGACCTTTCATTCTGAGAAAAGAGACTAAAATGGAAAAAAGTGCAGGGCTAAAAACAATCATCTTCATCAAGTTATACACATGAACATACACAGGTTCCTAAATAGGCAGGTAACCTCTACTCATGCTCACATCAGATGGGTCACCACTTATTAATACTGAACTGTCGCATTCTCTTCTCCATATGCATTTTCTTCATTTCTAAAAATGGGAAGGCTCAATTTGGAGAGGTCACCATCTAAAAACAAGGTTTCCTTTTTCTTTTCTACCACTTACTCCAGGGAAGAGAACATGAAAAGACTCTTGAAAAGAGTAGAGATCATAGGATTTGGGTCACTCCTACAATCATCTCTCTCTATCTATCTATCTATCTATCTATCTATCTATCTATCTATCTATCTATCTATCTATCTCTCACGTGCGTGCACACACATGTAGGGGGAAAGAAGGGAGAACAGAGGAATCCCTGGGGGGCAGAGAAGGATGGGACAGAACTGGAAAACTTCTATAGAAGGGAAGGAGAAGACTGTTCAGAATAGGGGGTTAGCAAAGGAAATAAAATGTGAGAATAAAATCTCAGCTAGTGCAGAAGGGCCTGGTGATTTTTAACAGGACAAAGAAAATAACCAAAGGTAAAAAATGATTAAGCAGGAATGGCTGCTATTCTCATCTCACACTCCACCTGCATTTGGTTGCAGTACATACCTGACGAGTTGGGTTGAGCATACACTTGAATTAAGAACTTCCCTCTGTCAGCCTCCAACAGCAGAACTCAAGAGAGGACTTTAAAGCTCTAAAGGCTCTTAGACAGACTCCCAGCTTCCTCTTCCTCCAGCCAATAACCACAACCTCACCATCACTATCTACTTAGGCCATTTACACTGAATTCCGCATCATCTTTAACCCTGTTATGCCAGGCAACAGGTCAAACCTCACCCTTCCAAATGTAACCCCTGTGTGACTCTGTGTATCCCCTCTCCTTCACTCGGTGTCCTATCACATCCCATTTCTCAAAACCCTTACACTAAAGTCCTCTAGAACACACAGATGAAGTCATTAGCAATAACTCTGTTCTAAATCTCTTCTGAACATTTCTCTTGACCTTCTTTCTCTAATTGAAAACTTACGACACTGCCTCCCCACATTCTACTCAGGTGGTGGATATTTATTCCCTTAGCCCCTACTAACACTAGATTTGGTGGAATGGTGGGTCTTTACTTATGTTCCTTGCCCCTCATTGCTCTCCCCAATTTTTTTTTTCTCCTTCTTCTTTATAAACCTCCAGATGTCATCATACCTCATCATACTTATACCTCATTCCATGAAGATTTTGGCTTCTAATTTACTGTCACATTCTACCGCATAAATGTAGGTGATTATTCCAAAAATCTGAACTCAGGTTTTTCACTTCACACTCTAGATCTTATCATTTCCAATAATTATAGCCCCCTTCAGGGTCCTCAATTTCAAACATCTAACTCTGCAACTGCTATTTATTCTCCTGACAATCTACTTGTGCAACTTGATCCCATGCCTCGATGGGTTGTAGAAGCACACGTATAACCACGCTACCTGGTGCCACTTTAAATTCCTGATCATGATCCTTAAATAATTCCTCAATGCAGCCTGGCAATTATACTCTGTTGCCCTTAATTCCCTTCTCTCCCACTCCCCTGCAAGACTACTCATACCTTCCTCTGTCTCCTCAAACCTCCAACACCTCTTCCCCCATCCTTACTCCCAGCTGATGATCTTAACTCATATTTCACTGAAAAACTAGAAGCAACCAAAAGGGAACACGCATCCCTCAGCCAGCTCCATGTACCACACCCACACAACTTCCTGCACCTTCACCAGCAGCCCTGCCACCCCTCCATTTCTTGAACTATCTTTGCTCCTAGCAACTGCCAACCCTCCACTTGTGCACCAGCCCTACCCACTCTTGTCTGCTCAAAGACATCATCAGGAAATTATCTCTTCTCTCTTGAATCATCGATTTTCCCTTCTCTGCTAACGTTTTTCATCAATGAAACAAAAATGACATTTCTTTCATCTTTAAAAACACAAAACAAAACAAACCTCTCTTTATCCCACTTCCTCTTCCAGCTACCTCTCCTGTTCTCTTTTTGTTATTGTCATTATAGAAAAAGTCCATGAAGGAAGTCAGTCCTTCCAGTATCTATTGATAGAACTCAAATTAGGCTTTCAGCCCACTATTCCACTGAAATTGCTTTTACCACCACATTAGCAAACCTACCAGCTTACTTGATCTGTCAACAGCTTTTTAGAGAGTTGATGATGTCTTCCACCTGAAAATAATTTTTTCACTTGGCTTCCAAGGTACCATATTCTCGGGATGTTCCTTCTATTTCTCTAGACACTCTTCCCCATTCTCCTCATTGGCTCCTTTTCATTTCCTTGACCTCTAAACGTTGTAGTGCACCTTGGACCTTTTCTATTTTCCATCAAAGTTCCCTCTTCAGGTAAACTCATCTAGTTTCATGGTTTTAAATACTATGTGTATACTGATGGCTCCAACACGTGTATCTCTGGCCAAAATCTCTCCCCTGAATACCGGGCTCATATATCCAACTGCCTACTCAACATCTAGGATGTGAAAGAGACAAATTAAACTTAATGTGCTCAAAACTGACCCTTTAATTATTTCCCAAAAGCTGCTTCTCACACAATCATCCCAATCTCAGTTAAAGAAACTTCAACTCTTATTCTTCACATTGTACTCCCAACATTTATCCCTGACTCCTCTTTTTTGCTCTCATTCTACATTAATTACATCAGCAAAATCTATCAGCTTCAAGTTCAAGATATATCCAGAATATAACCACTTCTTACCATCTTTTCTTCTGTTAGCCTCATCTTACATCTAGAATATGACAAAGCATCTTCTGCTTCTGTCCTTAAGTGTATATCCCTTAAGTATAAGCTTAAGTCCTTAAGCTTACTATGAAAGCTTGCCAGTTTATGTCATTTCTTTCCTAAAAATTCTGTAGTCGGTTCTCATCTCACTCAGAATTAAAGGCAAAGTTCCTAAAATTGCCTACAAGGCCTAAATATGACTTTCCCTGGCTCTGCTCTCACCTGACCTCCTTCTATCCTTCCCCTCTCTCATTTTATTCTTACCATGCTGGCCTTCTTGCAGGTTCTTCAACATGGTAGGCATGGTTCCTCTTGCAAGTTTTCTTACTTTTCAAGACTTTTAAAACATACTTCTTCCATGGCCTCCTTGCTCACCTCCTCCAGATCTTGTTCTGACCATCCTACCTAAAATTATACCCTCTCCGCTTCCACTAGCTCTCTTTGTTTCCTGCTGTATTTTTCTCCCAGTCGTTTACTGCCATCTTACATTCCATAAAATTTTACTTTTTTCTTTGGCGACTGTCTCTCTCCTCTCAAGTTTCAAAGCATAAACCCCCTAATAACACGGTTTTTGTCAGCTCTGTCGACTGCTGATCCCTGGCACTTAGAACCTGTCACATAGAATGCAGTAAATGTGTGAAAAAGTGAATGAATGAATGGTGAGCCTGAGTTCACATTTGGCAGAAAAGAATGGTGTGTTCACGATGTCTGAGATGAGTTAGGGAGAGCTGAATGATTGCCTGGGAGTGTTGTTTAAAACTCCACCAGGGCTTTTAGGAACAGGAAGAGAACACTCAACAGAATTCCCAGGATATAAGTTGTTCTTTTCCAGTCTAAACCGCTGTAGCAGAGGACTTAAGAAGACAGTCACAGGAATAACTGTTATTAAGCTGCACCTAGAGATTTTTTAATGAAATAGTAGTCACACTTCAAACATCTTCATATATCTATCTGGTTATAAATAGAGACCAAACTATTAGAGTTATGGACAAGTAGTTGATGGAAAGTCACTACATTGATAAACTGTGCACTGAACTATAATCAACATTGAAACTGAAAATTCTACGTATTCACAGCATTAGACAGGCCTTATTCAAATCCAACCAGGACCAGCATTTACCAGCATGGAGCAAGGACCAGCGCTAATACAACAAAGATTAGAGGTTGATACACAACCTGAAAACAAAACGGCGTATATTACCAGAACCAGACAGAAGCATTACCCTTTGCTTCTTAAAAGCATACCGATATATCGTTTTATTATTTATACATATATTTGTGCTTAATTTAACTGGTAAGAGAATTGTATCCGTTCATGACATATTACATCAACTCCATGAATTCAATTCTCTGATATCCATTTTATTGTCCTTATAAAGCCCCGGCTAATGGAATTGTTTGGGGATTTAAAAAGAGAGGCCCACAGCAAATGGATCCAAATGGCATTTGTAAAAGAGACTTTAGCTACAGAAAAAAAAAATGATATTAGTGCAGCCCAGATAAATAGTTACTGTTACTAAATCACTGCTAAGTGTGGACTTTCCTATTTGACAATACAAGCTATGATATTATCTTTATGTCCTGCCTGTAAGAACCAGCACCATTTTTGATAAAGTTTAGATTGAGAATCATGTACCAAAAGATTACATCATTATAAGGATTATCATTTCAGCTAATATTTATTTAGCGATATTTAATTAGTGCTTGCTCTGCTTAGAATTTTTTTTAACTTTTTTTATTGTGTAATATATAACATACATAAGAAATAAGGACTAATTTTCACAGCACTCTTCAACAATTAGTTACAGGATAGATCCCAGAGTCTGTCGTGGGCTATCATTTCATCATCTCAGATTTTTCCTTCTAGCTGCTCCAGAACATTGGAGGTGAACATTGGAGGATAATATATATATTAGTCATCACAATAAACTTTTTTTGTGTGTGTGAAAAATAACATATTGACAAAAAAGTAATAAATTTCAAAGCACAGCACAACAATTACTTATAGAACAGATTTCAGAGTTTGGTATGGGTAACAATTCCACAATTTTAGGTTTTGTCTTCTAGCTGCTCTAAGATACTGGAGACTAAAAGAAACATCAATATAATGATTCAGCAATCATACTCATTTGTGAAACCCTACCTTCTTTGTGTAACCCCACCATCCTCTTTGATCTTTCTCCCAGACTTTAAGGGTATTTGGGCTATGCCCATTCTAACATTTTCATGTTGGAAGGGGCTGTTGATAATATGGGATGGGGGTGGAACTAGTTGATGTTCTTTTCTGGAGAGGCTAGCCGCTCTAGGTTTCAGGACTTATCTGGTCCAGCGACCCATCTGGAGGTTGTAGATTTCTGGAATGTTACCCCAGTGCCCAGAAACTTTGCAGAATCTTATATATTGCCCTAGGTGTTCTTTAGAATTGGCTGGGGTCTGCCAAGTTTTGATAGGTTCTGCTTAGAATTTTGTAAACGTTTCATTTAATCATCACAATGGCCCTATTGACATCAGTATTGTTATGAGCACTATTTTATAATTTAGGAAACAGGGGGTTATAGACAGTTAATTGCCCAGGATCACTCAGCTGAAAAATGCACAGAGTGAGGATTTGTATTCCAGCACTCACATCTTTAAAAAGACTTCCAAAAATTCACTGGAATTTTGTAGTCTGAATCACAGTATGTGAGAACATGGGAAAGTCACTGTTGGGTGTGCCTGCTTGTTATTGAAGGCCTGATATTTTAGGAACATTGGTGCTTTGCCCTTGCCTTCTGTTTTTGAGAAAGAAAACAGAGAATCTAACTCATAATTTTGCAGTGTACACCTTAGTGGTGAAAAGTCAAGATCAAAATTCAGAGCATTATTAGAGTTATTAATCTTTGGTATCACTCAGAGGAGTATATACAATAAATGATAGCACTTCATTTTGAAGTCACTTCAATAGAATCAATCAATTTTATATATGGTAGAGTTATCTGAAACTTCTGGGGCTCTTACTGACTTTTAACTGGCTATAAATGTTTATGAAATGGTTATAGAGTCTATTTTTAATGTATAAATCTTAATCTTGTCGATTAGAATTTAATATTATTAAATAGGTAAGAGGACCGTTATTATTTATAAACTTCAAAAGCAGGAGGTGACTACAAACATTGATTCTCTTTTCTGAATGTACAAGAAATGACAAGGTAAAATAAATCACTAGTTTAATATTTTAAAGAAAATAAAAGTTAACAGCCAGACTAGCAATCGTTTTTTAAAAAGAAACATGAAAATCTAAATAAGCTTTTAGAATATTATCTTGTGCCAAATTTATGACTTTTCCCATTTCCTTGAAGTGGATTAGAAGCCAACTAGTACTTTTAGATTAAATGTTAAAGTTCTCATGGTAGTTACGAGATCCGCTTTATAAAGACAAAAATTTTGATCCAAATTTCAGTTAAAGAAATCTCAGCACGCCAACACATGAGACATTTTGGGAAAGCTGGTGCAGTCCGGATTGCCTTTCATTGAGAAATATAAGTACAGAAAGTCTTAGTTTTTATGTTACATGTCATAATGCTCCCTAGAAACCCAGACTTACAGGCAAAAGAGAAGATAATTCTTTTTCTATTCTTTCAGCTGCCACATTAACTCTGAGTTCAAAAAATTTGTTTTGATTAACTTTAAGATATAAGAGCATATTTCTCTCAATAATATGAAGGTATTGTTTTACAATTTACTGTATGTATTCTAATGTTAAAATCAAGTGCTGGAATATAGTCAGGAAAACAAGAATAAACTAATGAAACAATAAAAAAAAATTTGTTTTGAAATAACTGTAGTTTAGCTGAGCAGTTGCCTCTTCTAACACTTGTGTGTTACAAGATTATTTCCTGTTGTATACTTAATTTGATTTTTAGTAATACCCTGGTGTAGATGCTCTTTGAATAAAAAAATCATTAAACTATGGATTATGTTAATCTAAGCATGAGATAGTATCTTTTTTGTTTTAACAATGGCAGGTTAAAAATAAGATCTGAAATGAGACAAAATAAAGTGTCAGTGGCTGAGAGATTCCAAACAGAGTTGAGAGGTTATCCTGGAGGTTATTGTTACGCATTAAATAGATATCACCTCTTTAGTTAAGGTGTAATGGAGAGGCTGGAGGGAACTGCCTGAAAATGTAGAGCTGTGTTCCAGCAGCCATGTTTCTTGAAGATGAATGTATAATGATATAGCTTTCACAGTGTGACTGTGTGATTGTGAAAACCTTGTGTCTGATGCTCCTTTTATCTACCTTATCGACAGACAAGTAAAACATGTGGATTAAAAATAAATAAATAATAGGGGGAACAAATGTTAAAACAAATTTAGTAGTTTGAAATGCTAGTGATCAATGAAAGGGAGGGGTAAGGGGTATGGTATGTATGAATTTTTTTCTGTTGTCTTTTTACTTCTTTTCTGAATTGATGCAAATGTTCTAAGAAATGATCATGATGATGAATATACAACTATGTGACGATATTATGAGTTACTGATTATATATCAAGAATGGAATAATCATATGGTAAGAATGTTTGTGTTTGTATGTTGTTATGTGGAATAATAAAAATAAATAAATAAATAAGATCTGAACTTCAAAAATAAGGACCCCATCACCGTATACTTTGAAGGGCAGCTCCCACATTTACTTAGGGAGGCCATGCTCTGCAGTAGATGAAACTCAGGTATGAGAGACAGATAAGAATCTTATTTAACTGTTCATAGGCTCAGTGTCTACATTTGTAAATCAGGGCTAACACCAACCTCATAATATTTTGTCTCTGCTGATTGATGAAACATCACATTTAAGGCTTCCCGCACAAAGATCACGGCACAGGCATAAATTAGTTAGTGACTAATTAGTAACATTAGTTACCTATTTCCCTAAATCTCTATGTAATTATTATACATTTTTGATTAATAATAATGAGAAACCAACACAACACAAGAACATTTACTTTATACCTTGTAAATTGTGCTGGTTTGAAACAGTAATGTACCCCAGAAAAGCCATGCTCTTCTAATCTAATCTTGTGGGGGCAGACCTACTGCTGGGTGGGAGCTTTTGATTAGGTTGTTTCCTTGGCAATGACCTCAGCCATTCAAGGTGAGGCTTAATCCACTTGCTGGAGTCCTTTAAGGGAGCTGAGAAAGTTTAGAGACTCTAAGAAAGAAAACACCCCAGCAGAGAACAGAAGGGCCCACAGGAGCTAAGAGAGTCATTCTGAAACCAACCCAGAAGAGAAGGGCCAGCACATGTTGCCTTGTGCCTTCCCATGTGACAGAGGAACCGGCCACAATCGGCCTTTCTTCAATGAAGGCATCCTTTTGTTGATGCCTTAACCTGGACATTTCATGGCCTTAGAATTGTAACTTGTAACTTAAATAAATTCCCTTTGTAAAAGCCAATCCATTTCCGGTATATTGCATTCCAACAGCATTAGCAAATTAAAACATAAGTTTAGGTCATCAGTGAAATTCAGGTTAATATTTTGAATGGAAATAGATTTTAATTCCTCTGATTCTTGGTGAATTATATACAATATTGGCATTTAGGATATGTTCATTTTAGAATGTCTTTTCACATTTCACAATTTAATTTACATTGCAACCCAGAGATGTAAGCATTAAAGGTATTATTTTTATTATTCTGTTATAAAGGTTAGAAAAACGCCACTGTGAATTGAAGTGACTTATCGAAAGTGGAGAGGGAACCTGAAATCAGGTCTTTGGGTTCTAAATTCTGTGTGGGTCTTGAGACATCATGTCGCCTCCTCATAGAAATCACTGTTCTTTCCTTCTATAGTGACATGTTAGTGGATGTCTAGTCACGAAAATAAAAATGTTAGGCTGATAAAAACTTCTTGAGGTAACTCAAAAGTAAATTGATCTAGAAACTTAATAAGGAATAAGTATTTACTGCTGAAAAATTATTCTTTCTAAAGTAAACCTGTGATCTTTCATGCAATTGGTACCTTGGTTCTCTTTCAGGGTGAAATGGACTTTGTCTCAACTTAGGTTAATTTCATTTTTCTTTGGTTTCATTCTTTTTTTCATTATGTAAGTATTTGTACCTAAATGAAATAATACTTTCATTGCCTATTCTCCAGCATATTGCAAGTTTAGAAAGTTAACTAATGTATATTAAAATTGGGGAAATACATTTAGTATAGCTTTATTAGGATAAAGGAACTTGGCCTTATTCCATAGGCCAGTATCAAGACTGTGTAGGGTATGGGATCTTACTCTACCTACAAGCTAAAAAGCTAGACTATTACCATTTCAAGGAGGCTGGGTTTCCCAGGCCAGACACTACAGACTTTATAACTCCCAGCAAAAGCAGTAGCCAGAGTATCAGCAAGACACGTGTGCCATTTCTCTATAGCCCTGAAGTCCCACAGGTGACACAAAGAATACATGAAGGATGCCTGCACAAGCAGTGGGTTATGTTAGAGGAGAATATTGACCTTGGAGATCCAATTTTTATAGTAAGCAGAGACAAACTTGCTTTTAAACTGGGGGGAGGTGTTACCTCATTTCTTAAGGATGTTCGCTACAAGCATCACCCTGGGAAATAGCCCAGGTAAGGAGTGAACAAGATTGTGCATTCTTATCCACTAAGAACATCCAGGGATGCTCAGGGCCTAAATGAATAGCATGTAGCTCTCAACATTTTTTTGACACTAAGTGAACTACCAAGAGACCTAAACACTAAGGGCTAAGAAATATTGTCAACAGTAACAAGGTTTTCTACGCAAGCAAGTCTCCAGAGGAGCAAGGGAAATCCTGTATCCTTCGTAAAAGCTTTCAGATGACTTTGCTATAATCAACTTACTGACCTAGGCATTGGTATCCATGGGAAGTTTATGGGATGGGTGTATGGTGGGGGTGGGGGGCATAATGACATTTTTATTTTAGAAAAATCACTCAAGTCATAGTGTGGACTGTGGACCAGAGTGGCAAGATTGGGGACAGTGGCAGATTAAGGATGTTGTAACGATAATTCAGGTAAATGACCATGAGGTGATCTGAGTTAATAGAATTTGAATGCAGAAGGCAGATGAAGAGAGGAGACCTGGGCTGTAGTGGGGAGGGGAGAGACTAAGAACAGGAGATGGATGGAATTGACATATAGGTAAGGAAATAAGCAGCAAAGGATTTGGAGGGAGGGTAAGGTTCGGATGAGAAGATATTAGGTTCAGTTTTTGAGATGCATTTGAGAGATTTCCTGATTTCACTGGACTTCAGACTGAACATAACCAGGCTTAATAGATACAAGGATGTAGAAACAGGCATTTTTTTTTAACAATTTAGAATCCACTAAAGAAATTTACCTCCTGATAACTTAAAAATTAGCCAGGATTATTCATTTCCAAGTCAGATTTCTGTTCAAAATAAATACATAATACACAAGAAAACAAACAAAAAGCAGAAAGCCCTCGATAGTGAATGCTGGGTTTCACTAGATACTAAGCCATGTGATAAATGAATAATCCAAATAACTTCATTTAAACTAATAGTTTCAACCTCTTCTCATCCTAAGCCATGTTTGAACACTAATTGGGGGAGCAAAAGGGAAATATTTTTAACTTTATCTTCTTAATGCTCTACCTCAAATTGTAATAATCAGTTATCTATGAGTAAAAAGTATACAGCAGAGAAGTGAAGATATCAGATTCCGGATAACTAGTTTATGATAGATGGTAAACAAAACATTATTCCTGGCTACCATTCTCTGTAATGGTGGTTCCAATCATTTCATAGACAAATTTGGCATTCAACTGCTAATTTTATTCTATCTACTTTTCCAGCAATATCAGATCTAAATACAACCACTGACACTTAAAAGTTGGTAAGGGGGAAGAAAGAACTTCAAAAGTCAATCGCTGATATTTTAGTAAATTCAATAATGACAACAGATAACGTTGGGTTCTGGGAATATATTTAAGCAATATGTTTTTCTTTATTTTATAATATAGAGCCAGCTGCCATGCTTTTACCTGGTTGCAGGTGTTGATGTCTATGCCCCCTTTCAGATATTCTACTACTTTGTCCAGATTGCCTGCTCTGGCAGCTCGGAGAAAACTTGCATTGCTGTCAGACTGTAAGAGAAGAAAAGATCTTTAGTGAATCATCGATGAAAAAAAAATTTTATCGATACAGAAATACAAGAATATTTACATTGCACATCATAAAAGCTGTATCTGCAATTATTTCAACACTGAGTGTAAAACATTGAATATTACTCACAGTATACAGTAGCAACCTCATAATATTCCTTAAGAGCTGTTTAAGGTCTTAAAATCAATAGGAATATGCTCTGCTATATTAAAGAGAACAAAAGACCCACTGAAATGAAAATCATTGTTAAGACTTGACTCCAGATTTTGGATACTTTTGAAGTTGAATTTACACCACCCCCAAATACCACTGCGATCCATTCATTTTAGCATCAGGAATCTAGTGACTTTATACCAAGCCCAATGTCAAACCAAAAAAAAGAACAAAAAAAATAATAAATGAAATTGAAGTCGCTGGGTTTCTTTTTTCTTTTTATTTACTATTTGGTTATCAGATGAGTCTGAGGGAGGACATTGAATATGGGTCACTTGGCAGCTATTTGTTCCTCATTATAAAGGAATAACCGAAAGCACTGAGGATGCTTTGGGGAAAGGGCATAGCACTCTCTGCCAGGTGTGGACTCAGCCAAAGTAAATTTTATGAGCAGAGTTATTTTGGAAAAACAAGATTAAAGTTAAAGCAGCTGACAGAATACCAGACTAAAATCTTTTAGTAAAGATGATCCCTCTTGATGGAGATCACTTTTCCCTGCTTACTTCTCTAAAAATCTGATGCCAGGAGAATCAGTGGAACTCTTCCCATGAAAAATGCTGAGGAGAGTTGTTCCAGAGATCTAGCTGCAGGAATCCTGCTCCTCTGAATTGGTTAAAAAGTCTGACTTTGAAATTTTAACATAATAATGATAAACTTTTTAAGATTCCAAGCCATTTGTGTAACTATCATAGTTTTTCTTGGAGGATATTTGTGATATAAATTTTCTCTAAAGAGAAAACTGTAACATGAAAAGGGACATAATTTACCTAATAGGAAGTGTGATTCAAGTTTGATGGCTCTTAACCAAGAATTCCATTTACTAGGCTACCCTGCCTCTCTCCTCCAAAAATGCACTCAGCAGGGAGGGACTCTTGGCACACTCTCTTGGAGCTGTTTATTATGACTTGTGATGATGTACAGAGGTAGATATGGAAGTTATTTTCTTGGGGAGTCTCAAGTGTAGAATTATTTGCATACTGTTAAAAAGAGTTACCCTTGGGAATACTGAAAACCCTAGGACTAAATTACTTCTCACATTTAAGCTAAATGTGAGAGATAATTTTTTAAGAGTTGAAAGGTGGAACTGAAGTATATGTATCCGAAATGCATGCTTGGATTCTTTAAAATTTCATCATAGCACGATTAATGCCAAACTGCTCTTCCTCCTCCTAGCATCTCTACAAGGCCTCACTCATCATCCTTCTTGAAAGCTATGCCCATGGAAAAGTGCCCAAAGTATATCTGCAATGCTGCAGTGATGCTTTTTCTATGAACTTATTTTGCCGTTTGCAGCAAATTCTAAATTTCACCTTCTTGCTTCTTGCCACGGCAGTTAGACGTGAAACATATTATACATTATATCATGTCAATATCTCACAAGAAACGTCACTTTCCATAGAAATAACAAAAATAAAATAATATTAGGTCACAGATAGGAAATAGAAAACATTATTTACCTTATATATAATACTTTTAAAAAAATCTACCGGATATTTATTATACTAAAGGTTTTGCCTTGATATAGCTCCCAATTTGCAAGAGGCAAATAATTATAGGTAACAATTATTGAGATACAAAGCTAAGAGAGATCATGCATTATCTCATTAAATTCACAATGCTACTATAAGGAAGGAACTATCATTATGCCAATTTTAGGTGAGGAAACAAGTTTAGAATGTTCCCAAAGGCACTCAATTATTTGAGCTAGACGTCTCATCCACTATTTTGCCCTGTCCTCCAAAGCATCGAACTGATGTGACTGCAGGCTGTTAGCCTATGACCTATAGATAAGCTACAGAACCACGATTGTATTATTGGTCAACATATTCACTCAATAAATTATGCACTTGCTAAATAGAGCATATTAGCTGGAGAGGTACTTCTTGGCTGACATCCCACTCCTCACTTCTAAAACCCATATGCACACAGAAAAATTAAGAGCAGGCCTGAGACAAACTGCTGAGAAAACATATTCATATGGGAATGAGAAAGGAGGTGGTAAAGGACACGCCTGCATTACAAAGCCAGATGATTGTCTTTTCACATACCTAACGTGATTAAACTCAGAAAAAAAACAGGCTGCTCTGTTGTTCCAAAACAAGGAGAATACTGTGAACAGGTAGAGTCAGAAGAGATAGCTGACTCCATAGGGATGAAGAGACACCTAGAGAAACCATTGCAAGTGCTTAGTGGGTGAGACATCGGTCAGAAATGACACTGAGGATTGCTTTTGCTGTCATAAATACATATCAAAATGTATTCATAACTGGTTTTCACTTTTTTTTGGAATCAAACTTCTAGAAAGTGATACAAGTCAAAGAATTCAAGCTAATCCTAGAATTTTCACACAAAAAATACCCTCAGTGTTCTGGGAGGGCTGAGCCCAATGGAAGTCTAGCACCTCAGCTGTCCTGTCAGGGATCACTTCAACAGCAGAAGCATAGCAGACTTTGGCATAAATTGGATTCTTCTGAAACTGTGTTCAGGGATTTAGTTGCTCCAAAGTGAGAAAATGAATTAAATGAAAAGTGTTATTATAAAATGGTCCAAGGACATGAGTTTCAAGGGCATAATTAAAATGAAGTTTCGAAATGCACATATATGAATATACTGACATTATTGAAGGTCAAATGTTTATACCTGCATAGAAATATACATTTTTCTCCCCCTTCCATATAGACATGTGCACATACACCCTACCCCATAATGAGGTCAATCTGCGATTAAAGCTCTTCACATCAGCTCGGAATAAACAGTAGTAAGTCTGATTGCTTCAGTCAATACAGAGATAAAAGATTCAAAGACTCAGGGAGAGGCAGCAATATTTACTCTGCTATGTTTCCTTCCAGTGCCGATGAGAGTAAGAGTTTTTTAATCGAGTATAAGTAAGGAGGAAACATGCTTTCAAAGTAGGCTGCTTTCTCTGCTCAACTAGGATATTTCACATGTAAAAGCATAATAAAGAGAAAATAAGGCAATAACAATGTCTTTGGAGGGAAATCTCAGACAAATGTAAAACTAACCTCTCTTCTGCTTTGCTGTGTTATGTCCCTAGAATTTTCAAATCCTAAAACCAATTAAATTTATGCCGATAAAACCCAGACTCTGGAAAAGGAATCCAAATGCTGAGTCCCACCTATTTTAATCTGCCACAGATGGATATCATTAAAATGTGCCCTCTTTACAACCTTAGTGTTGCATCTCAAGCCAAGAAAGAAAGATTACCGCTTAAATTCTTCTTGACACAGTTCTGTACATTTTTTGTATCTGGATGTTAGAAAAACAGAACATCTTTCTCAGCACCCAGCAGGGTGGACATGAAAGGCAAGGAGGAATGTGCCTTCAAAGAGCATTATATCCTACAAAGTGCTTCTCAAATAGGGTCTAGAGCCATGGGGGGTCCATTAGCTTGCTATATGATTCTTTCCAATTATGTGGTTTCATTTTAATCATACCCTAATAAGGAAAATATATGCTGTAAGCATATTCCAGGTCATCTAGATGACAACCCCATAAGTGAGTACCACCGTATAATTTTTGTTCATGCCTTTGGATTTAAAATTCAGTGCATAACAAGTGAAGTCACACAGATGCATGATATGCAAAAGCTTTGCCATGATAGAGATAGAAAAGAATGGTCAGGAAATTTGGTCATCATACATGGCAGGATGGTATAGACCCAATAAACAAAAAAAACTGAGTGTAAGCAGTCTGGAGCATATTAAATTTACAAATAAGCATACGGGTCAGATGTCATCTTTGTATAGCCCATTACTGGTGAGGGTAATAGAAAATCCCAAACATTTCAGTTCCCAATGCCATCATTTGTTGGATTAACCACACATCTCTACCACAATGCTAATTTTATCTCCAAGTAAATCAAGAAAGCTTTAAAATATTATCAAGTGACATATTAAAATCAATATCAGCAAATTCTGACAGTTTTAAGTTTTGTTTTTCTGAAGTGGAAAACAAAACCTCAAACTTATTAATAGTGGTTTCTAAAGCATGCTTACAAAAAAAGTATTGCTTTCACTGAAGTCAAATTCAGAAACATGCCCATTTAAATATCAGACGCTAAGGTTATATTTTTACTATTAAACCTAATATCCTGTGATTTAGTTTTAGCTAATTCTGTTCATTCTATTAAATTAATGACTTTGATATGAATAATACTGGTTTTACAGTTTTGCTTTTTTTTTTTTTTTACTTAATTTGTAAAACTTTCTTTTTGGTAATTGTATAAGAATTTTAAAAACTTTATGCTTATATAAATAAGTTAACAGTACAATAAAAACACTGAAAGTCCTGAAAACTTTTTTTTTCCACTTTAAAATAAATCAAAACATTATTCAGTTTTGAGAGGCACTTACCTAATAGTGAGACTCAGCCAGCAGTCTCTACTAGCCTTTGGTCTCTGGCTTAGGGTATATTTGCAGACTGGTTAACCTTAAGTAAAGCATATATTTCTTATGGACTTTGAGGAATTCACTTTTTTTTTGGATGCAATTATTCTTTTGTAAAAACAGGGTAATTTACCCGCTTACCTTGAGGTCCACATTTTTATAGCAATACAAAATAAATTAAATAAAATAACACGAGGGGATAAACCTTTATTATGAATGCCACGGAAATAAGGGATACTTCTACAATTCCTTAGGTCTCTGCATAGGCATGAGTTGTATGATGTTGGTCTTTGTGGGTCTCGGTTTCCTTATGAAAAAGTAATCTAGTTTATAGACTTGTTAGAAGGATTATATATGATGCCTTGAAAATGCTTAATCCAGTGGGCACAGAGGATACTTAGCGAGTTCATTTTGTAAGGGTGATTTTTCTTGTAAATAAAAAAGGCAAAACAACAAAGGTAAATCTATTTATAGATACATATAAGTGATCTTTAAATATGAAGGTGGTTGTTGGCAGTAGGTCTGAGCCACACCCCAGTGTGAATACTCTAAGGTGTTCAGGTACAATGGGACAAAAAAGTAATAAGAACTGGGTATGGTCTGTCTCTAATAACGACTATTCTACAGAGTACCTTTTCTGTAATATCTGAATATGTTTACTTACATAATCATACTTTTGTATGGGGACTGCTAGATTGTTTAATTCAGCTCTTAATAGCTTAGGTTGCTATTGCTACCTCTCCAGAAACCAAAATTGGGGGGCAATTAGTAACTGAATAATTAAAGTATTGGAATTTTTTTAAAAGAATTCCATGAGTTGCTTTCCTTCACTCAGA
>PVIY010024676.1:0-37725 GCA_004026745.1 Myrmecophaga tridactyla
CCTTAATTAGTTTATTCTGGAGATTGCTTTCACTTCTTTTACCTAGGGTTTTCTTGCTGGATAAATTTGTTGTCTGTCTGTTCTTTGATATTCAGTTCAGCTTTATCTGTACCTCTAGCTTAAGTTTTGTTTTACAGAGGAGAATTTTTCAGTTCTTGTTTTCTTGTTTCTTGCCCTGCTTGTATGGTGCCTTTTCCCCCCCACCCTTAGGAGGGTCTATTTAGATATTATAGACCTCAGCCAGGTTTTCCCAGACCAAACTGGCCTCCTATCAGGCGGAAAGAGTCACCCACGTCAGTTTTCCTTAAGGGTGAAACTCAGCAGGTTGAAAGACTTTCCTGTGAAGTCTCTGGGCTCTGTTTTTCTTATCCTGCCCAGTATGTGGCGCTCATCTGCCTGCAGGTCCCACCAGCGTAAGATGATGCAGTACCTTTAACTTTGGCAGACTCTCCCTGCTGGGGGTGTGGTGGAGACAGAGGAGAGGTTGTAGGCTGGTTTTAATGGCTTCAAATTACCAAGCCGTGGTGTCTGAATTCCTTGAGGGAGGGATTCCACCTGAGTTGGGCTTCACCCCTCCCCTGGGGAAGGCACAGGCTCCAGACAAGCCCCCAAAAGAGCTCACTTCTGCCTATGCCTGGGGCTGTTGCAGCCTGAGAAGTCCTGCCGCTATATCCAAAGGCAGTCAAGCCTTTGTAGAAACACAGCCACAAAAACCTCTGTTTCCTTCTTTTTTTCCCCCCTTTTTCCGTCAGCCCTGCCCCCTTGGCGCTGGGGCAAAAATGAGCAATCTCTGCTTTGACCAGGATCCCCTGAGCTGGGGGCCTATTTTTAGTAGTTAGAATTTGTTAATTAATTCCACAATTGGCGTTTGATTGTGCTCAGTCCCTGCTGCTGGTAAAATCTCTTTCCTTTCCCCTCTGGGAAACAGCCTGTGGGGGAGGGGCACCAGCCCCCGCAGCTTGGGGAACTCACGGTTCTGTGGGGGCTTGCAGCCAGTCCAGCTGATCCAATCTGGGGTATGCTGTGTGTCTGGTCACTGACGTGGCCCCAGGAGCTGTTCTGTACTGTATCTGGTTATTTAGTAGTTGTTCTGGAGGACGAACTAAAATGCGCACATTGTTAAGCCGCCATCTTGACCCAAAAGTCTTCCAAAATCTTTTTTAAAATGGGCAAAAGTCTAAGCAGATGAGATTCAATGGGCCAGACTCTAACCTGTCCTATAAATCTTTGCTTTTAATGTGGATTAAATGGCTACCAACAACTTGAGGTTGTGTTTGCTAAACAAACACAATTCACAAGATGGTCTTTTAAAATGTCCCATTCACCTTTCTGTATGTTAGATAAAGCAGTTCTCTAGGAGTCAAAACTAATTCTTAGACCAAAGAATGAGTCATATATTGAATTACCTGCATGACTTTTTCCAACAAAATTATAGGACCATTCAATTGACACCTTGACTCCACTGACTTTTCCAGCACAACCATAAAGAGGATCTTTTCTGTCTTAACCACATTCCCATTATAAGTGCTCTTAAGTACTTCTCCAATAAAACTTTCATCTGTTTCATGAAATCCCATCTCTTTGGCATGATTTGAAGTTATCACCCTACATCGCTGTTTTATTAAAAACTTCAGATAATCAGTGAAAGATAGAAAAACTTAGGTCAATGGGTTAGTCAAGAAAAGAGAAATTAAATGAAGAGAGATGTTTGAATGGAGATTATTTAATAAGCTGTTCATTGGAAAATACTTTTGAAGTATGATGACTTTTGCTTTTAGATATAGACATTTACCTGTTTGGTTATTATTCTTTGCCATAAGTGGCAACACTAAGTTTATGACTGGACTCCATCTTACTTAAATTAAGGGAAAAAAACATTGAAAGTTGTAAGTAAAAGTATATCGCATGGATTTAAGAGAAAGGAACTAGGATCAAAAATCATATCCACGTTATTAAAATGATCAATATTCACAAAATCCCTACTTAATAAAAATATCATTCTGCTTGCAAAATAGCCAAGAATTCCACTGACCATTATGAAACTTGCTTCAGGATTCTAACTTGATGGTGAGGTCCTTAATTCCTTTATTACCATTAAGCTATAATATTTTTGCAATCTGCAAAAAATATACTTACGTCTACCTAGAGTGGGATCTTTCCTGAATCCTGCTCTCCTCTCCATTGTGTCATTATCTATATGATTATATCTATAACCCTTTCATTTCAGTTATATTCAATCTCTGCTTTTCACAAGTTTAAAATTATACTATTTTCTTTCAAGGTATGAGCACATTTAACCATACATTTTTATTGCAGCCCTAGGGTTATGATACATTTCTAAATCTCCTTCTATGCCTTTTAAAATTCTTTATTTAATACTTAATGTTTTTGTTTTATGTTTAGGTCTTCAATAAACTCATCAGGAGATATAAGTATTTGGAAAAGGCATTTGAGGACGAAATGAAAAAGGTAAAAAAAATCAGATATAATATCTGTTTAAAGTAATAAAATAAATGGGGACAAAAATGCATACATAGTGGTAGATTTGAACTGCCATGGACATAGTAAATTTTAATATTTGTTGAATAAATGAATGAGTATGACAGATCATTAGCTAATAGCTATAGGAAGAAATCCATGATTATCCTGGGCCTTTTCATTCATGTTTAGTGTAATGTAGAGTGATTTGTTTAGGAAGCTAGTTTTACAGAATATGAGCTCGTGAATTTGCAGAGCTTAAAATAAAAAGTAGAGTTTCCAGATAGCCAAGAAAAAATAACTGTATCATGGTAAGAATCAAGATAAGGTGATTCAATTAATTAAAGCACATGAAGAAGCAAAGGACAGCATTTAATGTTCAGAATGTTAGAAGCTGAAGTTTGGCAAAGGAGATAAAGCATACGTTTAGGGGTAGAGTGTCTGGGTTTAAATCTCATTGGTTTTCCTCAACTGTAAAATAGTTGTAATAAGAGTACTTCTCTTATATCATTGTTGTAGAAACAAAAGAGATAATGTATGAACTGCATAATATAGCAAGTGGCCCTAATTAAGTACTCACATATTTAAACAACAGCACATTATAAAAGAAACCCTCTTTTCGGGAATTGCAGTGTGTTGCCTCCTAAATCTTCTCTTTTTATATATAGCACTTGCTATTATATAGCACTTTCTAAATTAACTTGTTACAGATTTGTTTTGCTTTGTTATGTTTCCAATTTTAGATTCTGCCCAAATTATAAACCTTATGAGGAAAGGGACCATAACATCAACTTCTTTGGTACTTATTCTGTTTTCCTTGTCCAAAGTGGTTTCCCATATAATGTTGAAGAACAATTTAGCAGTAATTTTTTTTTTAATTCACATTCTTCATGACACATCTGTCCCATTTATAAGAATCTGTCAACATGGATATATAAAGTTGTATGTTGAAAGATATTCATTATAGTATTGAGAAGTAACCTAAGCGTTTGTTGGTGGGAGACTGGGTAATTAAATTATAGTCTGTCTATACAGCAGAATACTATTCATTCTTTAAAGAATAAGAAACAGCTACATAAATTTATAAGGGAAAATGTCCATGATAAATTAAGTGAAAAGTAAGGTACAGAGCACCATTTGGTAGTAGTTTGATGTTAGGGAAGTTACATAATTTCTTTGTGCCTCGGTTGTCTTTCTACAAAATGGGAATCACGACTGTTGTAGGGATTAGTACACATAAAACGTTCAGAAGTGTGATCCGCTCAACAAGTTTTAGCTATTGTCAGCATTTAATTCAGTAAAAAACAATACAGGAGTATACATGTGGTTATTTATAATATGTAGACATATATAAGTACATTAAAATCTGGAAGGACACATATCAAACTTAATAATGTTAATTCTAGGGAATAGGTTTGGAAAAGGGGTTTTTTTGCATCTTTACATTATTGTGTTATTTAATTTTGTGTTACAGGCATGTAATACTTTTCTTTAATAAGAAAAAATTTAATGGAAAAAATGTCTACTATACTGCTAGATATACTGCTCAAAAAACAGCAAGTGCTGGTAAAATAAAGGAATGGATATGATAAGAAACATGATAAAGAGAATTTTTATAAATTTAACTTTGGCTTTGAACTTTATGATTTTGTCTTATAATATCACTAATGTTTTTAATTCTCTCAGTTCAAGTTTCACATAAATAGTTAAAAGTATTTCGTTAACTATTTTATGCATGTGGTGAATGTGCATCTAAGAGTGATGTGGTTTCAGTGTTTCCATATATTTTTTTAAGGCCAGCTCTGCTGCAATACCTGCTATATCTGATAATTCTGGGAAAAGGCCAAATTGATATGAACTATCAATGCTTTTGTTAGTTCTACTACTTTACCCCTTTCCTGGTATTCCTTGGCACTTTACCTTAATGCTCTCATTCCCTTACTCCCTGGGCCTTAGACAGTGACTTCTTTTTTTAATTCATTGAGACTTAATAATAAGCATAAATTAGAAATCAGATAGGCAGGTTTGGTTCCAGTTATTCCACTTGCTCATAATGAAAATATTTCCAGTCACATAATCTCTGTAACATAATAATCCTTCAACTGTTGGGGGTAGTAAACCACCCTATCCACATCACAGAGTTAGTGAAGAACCATGTTCTTAGAAAGAAAGCAATTAAACCTGTATTGATGCCAGTGACTTTTCACTGGTGCAGACGAATGAAAAGTCAGCAGGCCCTTGATAGTGATTATGGACCCTAGGAAATCTCAGTAACATGCCTAAGAACTGTTAAATAGAGAAACTAGCTATGGAATAATATAGTCACAGCATACAGTGGAGGAATGTTGGGGAAAATGAGCACATTCTGCAAGGCCCTATACTCTTAGAACTCCAAACGGTAATTGGGTTTTAATTCCCTTTGCTTTGGCTTCCATGTATCCTTTCTGGAGTTGCTTCTTTTTCAAGATCTCTACTCCTAAACCAAGGGGGTATGAGTACCAGATGCCAAATGATGTAAACAACATCTTGTTCTCATGACCTCTCTAAATTTGTTCTTTCCAACCTCATATCAGTGAGCTTTTCCCTCCTCTTCCTCAGCTAGAAACTTCCTATACTTGATAGCCTCCATTATCTCATCACCAGGTCTGGTGGTGAGACTCTGATCTAAGAAATACCAAGTTTGAATCACTAATTTTGAAAAAGAGAGAACATTAGATACCTAGAAAAACTTTTCTCATTCAATATTCTTGCTTTGAGGACTATTATATGCTGTGAAATTAGAAAATTATATGGATGTTAAGTTGGATGTCAAAAGGTTAACATTGACTTTTTGTTTGGTTTTGTGTGATTCGCTGTAAAATTCTAGTCTTCCTCAAAGCAAATGGGCAAATATAGCAGAGGAATCACCCAAAGAAGTAAAAAATACATGAAAGTCTTAATATATTTCAGAAAACATTAAGCTTACTATATATAGTTACCTTTTATCATGTGCACAGTTAAGTTTAGATTATTTATATTTATGCATATTGTTCTCCAAATGTCTCCTTTCCTTCTCATGAATGTTATCTCAGCTATGTGTTAATGAACTTAGAAGGAACTATGCCTGATAAAGTAACTTTCCATAGCGTCCGATTTATAATTAAACATAGTATATGTTTCCGATGAATAGTAATGCTGCTTTCTATATATAACCTGCTAGTTGTGTGCATTCTAGCCATGAAAGTACATTCTATTTGTTGTTTTCTACTTTAGTTCTTTGCTTTATAGACATGGTTTCTTTTGTTTGACCCACAGCTTCTCCTCTTCCTTAAAGCCTTTTCTGAAACAGAGCAGACAAAATTGGCAATGCTGTCAGGGGTCCTGCTGGGCAATGGCACTCTTCCTGCCACCATCCTCACCAGCCTCTTCACTGACAGCCTCGTCAAAGAAGGTAATGCTCATGTTTTCTTGCCTTTCATGTTCTTTCATGGAAAAAGACCAGTAAAACTATTTATAAAAATAGTGACTCTTTGAATGTCCTCTACCAACCCACCCATCCTCTACATAAGAGAATGTATGTTTATACAAATAATAAAATCAGAATACATGTTCATTGTAGGCAGTTGAAGGACAATAAATATATAGACCTGTGTGCAAACAGAAAGAATAATAACAAACTTAAAATCTTTGGCATAATAATCAGTGCCTAGGTAAAAATCCTGAAATTGATCTGATCTGCGCCATTTCACTCAACATAGATGCTCCTGGCATATTTTATTGGGACAGTTCTTCATTGTGCAGGGTTGGGTTTTTTTTTTGCCTTTTGGGGCATTTAACCTTTTTGCCCCCTAGATATTAAATACCAACCTCCAGCACCCCCAGTGTAACAACCAAAAATGCCCCTTTGCATTTCTGGATGTCCCCAATGTGGGAAATTATTTCCCTGGTTGAGACCTACTCTTTAGAACTGATCTTTCTTAAGAACTGGGGAAAATTGTGCTCACATGTTCATTTTGATCCCATTTTTTAGATACTGTCTCTGTATTAGAAAGAAGTCATGACTGCTATATCAGAAAGAGTCTTGCTTTAATTTTAAGGCATTAAGAGTTTGGCATACATACAGTGATTTGATATAAGATAAAGCAAATGTAGGCGAGTCTAGTAGGAGGATAATAATATTCCAAGTATATTGCAGCACACACAGAGGTTATTTTTCCTTAAAAATCAATTAAAAGAGCTTTTGTGAGAACATCTGTTTCTTCTGAGAAAATAAAAAGTTTTCCTCCTACATACATTAAGTCCCAACCTCATTCAAGCCTTTAGTGAAAGGGGCTATAGTTTTCTTGTAACTGAGAAAAGAATAGTATGTCTAGAGGCAATGGATATTACTTAGAGATACTCTACAGTTTTCAGCTTAAAATAGCTTAGAGTTACAGCAATTTACACTCTGTTATTTGTGTGTTAATATTATGACATTTTAAAGTATTTTCTGTAAGAGAATTCATGGTACTTCATACATCTTATTTATGTTGCTACACATTTTAACAATTGGAAAAATAAAATAGAATGCAAACTTTAAATATTAGATTATAGTTGCCTTCATTGCAGGAAATAATTGCATATCTAATTATATAAAAACCTAAATGGTGTCTACATTAAATTAATAAAAGTTTATGAATAGACTGGTAAATAAGTGATAAGATAAAATAGCAATCTGTTAACAGTTGTGGAATCTTGGTGGTGAGTATATGGGTGTCAGTTGTCCCATTCATTCAACTTTTCCATATGTTGGAAAATTTCATATTAAAATGTTGGAGAATAGAAGGAGAAAGATAACTTTGCTATAGAGGTCACATCGTGTCTGTGGGATATAGTTTTTCCTTATACTCTGCCATCTTTAGAAACTAAAGCCTTAAACCTCTTTCTTAATAGTAGAGGGTTAAGAAATCACCCCTTTCCCAGCCCTCCCCTTTTCCAGAATGCCACTCAGTAGGATCATCTCACTCGGGAGAAGAGTGGTTACACAGAGCCAGCTTCAGTGCAAGGTGTTAGGGTTCAATCTAGATTTTGGTCTCTTGGTTTCAAGCTTATTTATCTTTTCTTACTTACAATACAGAATACAGTCTACTGTTATTTTTATTTTAATTGTATAAATTAGCTGCTTTCTGCTTCCCTAATTCTTGATGGTAACAGTTTTGGTGTTGAATCCCTTTTAAATTACATTCATTATGGTTTCAGGGTTTAGCTGAATTTAAATCTTTAAAATTGTTGTTATATTGGATTATGCAGATCAATCCAAATTTATATTGTTTCCTGGACTTATGGTATTTTAAAAATTACATGTTAAAGAATGAGAGAAATAGTTGGAAAGCACATATCTGTTATGGGTTTAATATCCATACTATAAACAAAAATCCTACAACTCAACAACAAAAAAGACAAATAGCCCAACTAATAAATGGGCAAAAGACTTACATAGACATTTCTCCAAAGAAGTTATACAGATGACCAATAAGCACATGAAAAGATGTTTATCATTAGCCATTAGGGAAACGCAAATCCAAACCACAGTGAGGTACAATTTCATACCCACTAGAACAGCTACTATTAAAAATAACAGAAATTAACAAGTGTGAGAGGGTATGTGGATAAATAGGAATACTTGTTCAATGTTGGTGAGATTTTTATACAATTAGGTAGGCGATTATTTTCTACAATGAGGGCAGGTATAATCTAATTAATATTTAAGTTTGTATTCTATATTCAAGTGTTAAAATGTGTAGCATCATAAATAAAATGTGTGAAGTACCATGAACTCTCTTAAGGAAAGCACTTTAAAGTGTCATAATATTAACAACACGCTAATAACAGAATAACAGAGTGTAGATTGCTGTGGGAGACAGTTTGGTGGTTCCTCAGAAACTTAAATATAGAATTACCATATGATCCAGCAGTTCCACTTCTAGGTAGATACCCAAAAGAATTGAAAGCAGGAACTGAAACAGATTTGCACACTGGCATTCACAATAGCATTATTCACAGTTGCGAAAAGATGGAAGCAACCCGAGAGTCCACTAACAGCTAAATGGATAAACAAAATGTGTTATATACATCTAAATGAATGTTACTCAGCTGTAGGAAAAAAGAATGAAGTTCTGATATATACAACAACATGGATAAACCTTGAAGACATATATTGAGTGAAATAAACCAGGCACAAAGGAACACACATTGTATGATCTCCCTTGTATTAGAATTCATGTTAGCAAGTTCATAGAGTGAGAAAGTAGAACGCTGTGTACCCGGGGCTGGCGTCGGGGTAGGGAATGGTGAGTCAGTGCTTAGTTGGTACAGAGTTTCTGATTGGGGTGCTGGAAGACTTATGGATAGTGCTGATGGCAGCACAGCATGGTGGATGAAATTAACACCACTGAATTATATATTTGAACATGGTTAAAACAGGAAGTTTTAGTTTGTGTAAATGTTACCAGAATAAAAAATAGAATTGTACGACACAAACATTGAAACCTAATGTAGACTATAGACTGTAGTAAATAATAGAATTATAATAATATCTTCATCAATTTTAGCAAAGGTACCACACTGAAAACAAAGTGTTAATGATAAGGAAAACTGTGTGTGAGGTGGGTTGTATATGGGAAATCTGTCCTTTCTGTATGAGATTTTTCTATAAACCTTCAACTTCTCTTATAGAAAAAAAAGCAAAAAAAAAATTCTGCTTTAACAAATTGATGGCATAAATTTCTTCTTATGGTGCATATTTGTTGTCACAGTCATACTATTTTGGCCCAGTTTCTCTGATTTTCAAATGAAGAAGGTTAGGCAAGTTGTGTCTATATAAATGATAAATCAATTGAGCGCTTTTATCTGCAAGTAACTGGAAAACCTGACACAAATCGGCATAAAAATAAGGACATTTGTTTCTTACATAACATGTGTAAAAGTAGGACAGACTTCAAGGTAGAAGCAATATCTTCAAGGACTCAGATTTTCTTCCCCATTTTTAAGCCATTACCATTCATAGCATCAACTTCATACCAAATATGGGTCCCTTAGTCAATAAGATGTTTACCAGTACATTTATGGCTTCATTCTTTGTGTTCAGTAGGACAGCAGTTCTTCTGAACATAGGATAATCATCTTTTGTTCAGCCGATTGGCTGGTGTAGGTCACATGACCAGCTCTGGCCCAGTAACAGTTGCCAGGGGAATGTGATGCTCAGACAGAGGAACCCAGCATGAGGTCGCTGAGCCTAACTGCAGAAGGATGGGATTCCAGGGTATACTTACACTCATCAGGAGTCATATGCACAATGGAATGGGAATTCTGTTAGGTAGGAAGAAAGGAGAATAGAGACTGCTTAGGCTATCATCAATACTGGATATTTAATCAGTGTATTATTTCATCTATGCCTTAACTCTTCATTAAATAAATGTAACATTAATTAGAACTGTGAAGTGTTCACAGAAGAACCATCTACTGGTTAACTATGTTTAGAAATAAATCATAATGTAAATATGAATATGTAATTGATTAACTGAGTAACATAGCCATCTTAAGATCACTTTTAAAATATCCAGAAGAGTTAAACATGAAAGAGTCTTGGTTTTTTTTTTATAGCTCAACTCGAGAATATTTAAAACTATAAAATAAAGGATGGATGTTCATCCATAGGTATACTTATAATGTCACTGTTAATGTTTTTTTACTGACATAATTTACTAGCAATTTAGGTGGTATCTGTTGACAACTCAGTTTGTATCTCAGGATTTACTTTGAAGTGTCTTAGGATTACCGTTATAAACACTAAATATTAGTAAGCTGCAGACTGAAATACAGGCAAAAGCACTAGAAAATACTGGGTTTTGAATCTGTTTGACCAAGGTAAAAAATATATATATTTATGAGGATATCAGATTACAATCATATTGTCTAAGTTGGAAAGTATTTTAATTTTTTTCCCTTCTCATGAAAATGTTCCTTTTTTAAAAAAAAAAACAGGCATCGCAGCCTCATTTGCTGTCAAACTTTTTAAAGCATGGATGGCAGAAAAAGATGCCAACTCTGTTACCTCCTCTTTGAGAAAAGCCAACATAGACAAGAGGCTGCTTGTAAGTATTGTCTGGTCAAAAGTTGTAAGGTTGATGTTTCCCTCATAGCTTTGGCAGTGCCTTCAGTGAATTACAGGACTAAAACGCCCATGTCTGTGTTGATTGAGGAAGTGTTTCAGAAACTCTGTCTTAATCTTTGTTGTATAAATCAAAGTTAAAGACTATATAGAGACTATTTCAAATTTGGAATTTTGTTAACTTGGCTTTAGTGTTTTATCAGAATTAACATTTTCTTTTACAACTAACTACTTTATAGAAATTTTAAGTTTTATTACGATAAAATCTTGTCAATTTAGGCTCTTCTTATTTAAACATTTATGATGTCTTGGGTAGGAACTGGATGGCACCACCTCAAATACGTGGTAAGTGGTATACTAAACAAAATGAGAGTTTAAAACGATTCCTTTGGAAATACTTAAACTGTTTAAGAAAGCAGACAAGTTCATTGTTCAATTATCATGATTGTTTCATTATGTTTTTATTTTTCCTTCATTTGTATTTGTCAAAGAAAATTAAGAAAAGGATTTTTCCCTTTTACAGTCTGCTCCCTATATTTCTCCTAGAAGCAACAACTATACAGATGGTTCAGGCTTCTCCAAGTAGAATTGTTTTTACAATTTTATGACAAAGTCTAAAATTAAAGGACAGCCCTCCAGTCTTCTTTTCATAGTTTCTTCTCTGTTTTTCTCTCCCAGTGTGTTCTAAATACCCAAGGGTGTCAGTCCCATGGAATAATTCTCAAACTGGCTCTTCCGTGAGATAACCTGAATATAAGTTTAAATATGAATATACACATTCAGTCGCTTAAAATTCTTGAAGTTTCCCTGAGTAACAGTCCTGTTTGTTCCTTTAAAGTACTCAGAGTATGATGAAAAATTAGATAATCTAGATTCTGGTTAATTTCTGCCAATGATAATAACTTCCATCAGCATATATGTTTATTGAATCCCTGCTTTCTGCCAGGCATGATCCTGGAACCTGAGGAGTTACTAGAGAACAGGATAGAAAAGTTCCCTGTCATCATGGAACCTACTTTTCATGTAGAATTTAGGGTGGAAACCTGTAAATAGAAGCAAAAGTCATTAACAGGTAAATAGATTGCTGAGAAGGATGGAAGTTTGTAGGAAAGTAACATACTTCTTTCCCTTGGGTCTGGAGGTTGCTTGGATCAGCTGTGTCTCTGCTGGGCTCCATATGCCTTTTCATTCTGGAGCTCAGGCTGAGTAGGTACGTCAATGCCATGCCATCCTCATGGCACAGGAAAGGAACACAGGAGCCTAAACTGAACCCTTCAAGTGCATTAAGTACTCACCGTCTGTTGGCCAAAAGAAGTCACTGTCAAGCCTGGCCATACAGTTCCCTGACTGGCAACTCTCCACCCCTACAAGGAGACAGCCAGAATCTCTTGATACTCTTAAGGATGTTGGTAACTTGTTCAACTTGCCACTGAAGTCTTAATTATTTCTTAAAGCATGCTTCCTAAAGAAAGCGGTAGGTAGGACTTGGTTAACTTGGTGAGGCCAATATTCAGAAAAAAATTAAGTAAAAATTTATTTCCTTTTTTAAAAAAAACACACAACATTTATGTTTCTTACTAGGTTTATATGGCTAGATATATTTTGAGCATAAGAAGCAATAGTGGTGTCTACTAGAAACACTATAAGCTCAGTGAGGCCAGGGTAACTGCACTGGTATCATGCCTGCCTGATTATGTTAAATCAACAAATGAGCAAGCAACTAGAGAGTTCCACTTCCAAGGAGGGAATTTTTGTAGTTTCATTAATAGACACCAAAAAATTTTCTTTAACTCTGAGCTAGTACATTTTAGAAATTAGTGTGTTCTATAAGTTTAGTAATTACCCACTTCTATTATATAGAAGAGAGAAAATTTTTAGCAACTCAGAGTGGAGAAAGCATGAGAGAAACCATTCATTTTCACAGGAAGAGGACACAGTGATGGAGAAATTACTATCTTCATGTATTTGTTCAACAAATATTTATTGATTGAATTAACATTTTCTTTTACAACTAACTACAATCAATAAATATGCATCAGACTATTTTTCCTAGCTGGAGCAGGCACACGTGTTAGAGATGAAAACAGAACGGGATAAGGAGGAAAGTGTAGATCATCCAGAGAGGTAGCAGGGTCCATATCATCTAGGAACTGTGGCTTTTTATTCTGAACAAAATGGGAAGCTCTGGGAAGATTCTCTGTGGAGTTGTGTATAATATCACTTAATTTTTTTTTTTTTCATGAGCAAACACTGGGAATCAAACCCAGGTTCCGGCATGGCAGGCGAGAACTCTGCCACTGAGGCACCGTGGCCCGCCCTGACTTAAAATTTTAATGGGATCACTGTGGCTGTTGCATTGGCAGTAGACTAGGGCCAAGGATAGAAGCAGAGGGACGTAATCTAGACGAGAGGTGATGGAGGCCTGTGCCAGGATAGTGTTTCATTTGTTAATGCAAGCCATGTACCAAACCAGAGAAGGGCCTGGTATGATTAGACTTGACTCCATTTCAGTTTAACCTGAATAGTAATTTTCAATACATTATGTTTCATCCATAAGGACTTTGGATATAGTTCACAAACCACAAACAATATGTGTGGTGACATATTACTCTGAACATAACTTGAGATCAGACCCTGCAGCTGCAATCTTTATAACAGAATGCTGATGGCCACCATGGGGTGATGGAATGATTGCTGACTTTGGAACCACATAGCTCTGTCCTGCATGTTGCTGGCTGCCTAATTTGGCTCAAGTTGCTTAACCTTCTTGAGACCTGGTTAACATCTGGAAAAGTTTCTACTTTACATGGTTAAGAGGAAAGTGCCTAGTACATCTTAGTTCATAGAAGAAACTCAATAAAATTTAGTTCCCTGCCCCTCAAACTTGAAAAAGCTAGTACTAATGTGATAGTGAATTGATCGTATAAAAGTCAGTAACAAGATTTCAGTCTGTTCTGAAACATTTGCTTTAATACATGTGCATGTTTGATTACTGCTCCCATCAACTCTGTTCTGACATTTTGAACTCATGGCTCAAAGTAAAATTATGGAATGATCATGTATAAAAAATTAACATTTGAGTTATGACACAGGAGCCCTCTAGTTAAGTCCTTACATGTGGTGGCCATTGCAGATCTTTCTCTTGAGACTTTAATTGGAGCCACATAACCACTGGCCATATATATGCAAATCTAACCAGTATTAAAGTTTGGATCTATTTTTAGACTGCAGCAGTCTGAAATATGAGAGGTGTGAACATTGCCTTAATTTCTTAGTTGGGTGTTGAACTCACACAGAATTAGAAAATGAGCAAGTGTTACTGAGGCTCTGCCGAGCTGTGTAGGGTGAAACAAAAATGAGGTAAAAATACATGAGCAACCATAGAACACTGCTTTTTTTTTTTGTCTTCCATCAGAATTATGTAATAAACTGAGGAGCTGATAAGGTGCATTTAGTTTGGATCACTGCCATGAACTGAATTGAGAATCTTGTCATTAACAGATACTGCAGAATTCTCTTTAACTCCCGAATTAGTATTTTAGAATATAGTGGCATTTTCTCAGAATATGAATAGAGGCCCTGGAGACAACAATAGTCAGTGTGGTTTTTTCTAACACGATCTCAAATCATTTCAATACTACTAAAACTACTTTTGGTCTATTAACTCATAGTTAAGGAAACAGTTTGATTATTTTATTTCCTTTTTTTCTTATCAGTTAAAATAATCCAAATACCAGAATTACTATTTTGGTATTTGTATTTAATGTAGCGAATTTAGTTCTGTATTTTTGCATGCTGTATTTGTATTCATGCGTGCTATATTTGATTAAAGTAAAACAAAAAAGAAATACTGATTCAGAAATGAGGGTGGGTCTGTATGTGGGACATGACTCCCGGGGTGTGGACCTTCCTGACAAGGTGGGACAGAAATCCTAGAATGAGCTGGGACTCAGCATCAAGGGATTGAGAAAGCCTTGACCAAAAGGGAGAAGAGCGACATAAGACAAAATAAAGTGTCAATGGCTGAGAGATTCCAAACAGAGTCGAGAGGTTACCCTGGAGGTTATTCTTATGCATTAAGTAGATATCACCTTTTTTAGTTAAAGTGTTATGTAGAGGCTGGAGGGAAGTGCCTGAAAATGTAGAGCCGTGTTCCAGTAGCCATGTTTCTCGAAGATGATTGTATAATGATGTAGCTTTCATAATGTGACTGTGTGATTGTGAAAACCTTGTGTCTGATGCTCCTTTTATCTACCTTATGGACAGATGAGTAAAACGTATGGATTAAAAATAAATAAATAATAGGGGGAACAAATGTTAAAATAAATTTAGTGAATTGAAATGCTAGTGATCAATGAAAGGGGGGGTAAGGGGTATGATATGTATGAATTTTTTTTGTTTTCTTTTTATTTCTTTTTCTGAATTGAATCAAATGTTCTAAGAAATGATCATGATGATGAATATACAACTATGTGATGATATTGTGAATTACTGATTATATATGTAGAATGCAATGATCACATGGTAAGAATTTGTTTTTTATGTTTAAATAAAATTTTTTAATCAATTAAAAAAAACAAAACAATGAGGGCAGTGCCATCAAGGCACGATGGCAGAATTCTCACCTGCCATGCCAGAGACCTATGTTTGATTTGTGGAGCCTGCCCATGCCAAAAAAAAAAAAAAAAAAAAAAAACAATTTTTGAAGCCAGTTGCTTAGCTTTTTTTCTCTTTATAAACTACCTAATTTTAGAGGATGCTTAGCAAATGCTGAATTGAAAATGAGAAATTTATTCTTTTGGAAATCAGTTCTTGTTCTTTTCTTCCAAATATGAGATATTCTAAGTGCAATTTTAATATGAAAACTTTGTCCTTTATACTTGCTGAATTTTGTATGGTGTGTCTTATAACTGTCTATTTAACAGTTTATTTTTCCTTTTATCTTTTAGGAACTCTTTCCAGTTAATAGACAGAGCGTGGATCATTTTGCTAAGTATTTCACGGATGCAGGTCTGAAGGAGCTTTCTGACTTCCTCCGAGTCCAGCAGTCCCTAGGCACCAGGAAGGAACTGCAGAAAGAGCTCCAGGAGCGCCTTTCTCAGGAATGCCCCATCAAGGAGGTGAGAGACCCCTGGCAAATATTAACATTTGGATGGGAAGAGCAGCCCAAGCTCTATCTCCCTTAAGGAGAGCTCCCTGGAATCTATTGTCCACTCTGCTTGACCCAGCCATTTACATTCGCTCCACTTCTGAGTGTGATTCAGAACCTTCTATTTTATTGCATTCTACAGTGTTCCCGAAATTCATGTCTATTTACGCACAGATGATTTATTTTATCAGGCTACTACGATTATCAAATTTTTCACATCTCACATCAGGTTAACCGTCTATTTTCAGCGTACCCTCATTGCATGACGTTTTTCTACTTTGTTGCAGATTATTTGACATGGTTAAGCATTTCATTAGCGTTCACAATTGACAGTATTTTGGGAATCCTGGGAATGCTTATGTAGGGCTTTTTCCTGCATTTTAGTAAAAAATTTACATGACAGTCTGAAAATTAAAATGAAGAATCCTTTCCTTTCCTTTTGCCAGTCGCTCCGAGTCCCTGATCCTCATCGCTCTCCCTTCCAGGCTTTCAGCTCTGCGAGGTACTTTGAGCAGTCTGACCTGGAGAACTCTGGACTGATACTGTCCGGCAGATGGAGGGGTCAGAGGAACAGCCATTCTTTAGTCTCATGGCAAAAAGCAACAAAACATGTTAATAGTTTTCAATGCAGAGCTGTTGCCTGTTTTTCAACCTTCCCCTAGCCAGCATGAGAACTTCTGCTCTTGAAAGCTATTTGGCTCACTGCTGACACTGCTGCTACCCAGGATAGCAATCAAGAAAGCAATATATTTTTCACCAAAAAATGAAAGGGAAAAAAAAACAAAAAAAAGAAAGAAAGCTATACTAATTATGAAGTGATATACCTTGATACATTATGTTTTTTTTAATCACTTCTAAGTACCTAATTTCTCTGTGTGATCTTGTTTCAAAGGGGAAAAACTTCCCAAACATATATGGTATAAAATACTTTATTAGTTGGCAAACCTATATTCCATACTAGCAGATTTGGGGATAAATTTGCTTTTTTAAACATAATTTTAAGGGGAAAATCTGCTGAGTGTTGCCAAAGTGATATGAATTAAATTTTTTAAATGCTTGTATACTTTACTACCTATTTATAAATTAACTTCTTGCTGTGACAAGTTGGGAAGGTCATCAGAAGCAACCACTAAAGCATGGGTTATAGAGAATGTACTTGGACAAACCCAACGTATCCATTAGGATGTTCTGAGTTGTGGGAAGGAGGTAAAAAAAAAAAAAATCACAGTTCTGTTGCCTTCTTCAAACCTCAAGGATGTCAAACTGATTCCAGCCTCTCTACTCTGCTAGACCCAAAGGTGTTCCTGCATGTAAAAGTATAACTGCAAGGAAACAAGAATTCTCTCTTATTCCACATTATCCAGCAGCTCCTGGCTGGAACTAAGCCTGTTCATTTTTAGACTAAAAATATATCTGCTCTGAGAACAGCATCATTGTTTTCCTTCCCTTTTACAACCTGAGCATACATACCAGGAATGGAAGAACCGAACAGATACTTATCTGCCCAAACCTTTTACTGAGTGGAGAACCCTCCATGTGCCTGTCACTCTGACCCTTTTCTCCACGCATTTTAGATGGTGCTCTATGTCAAAGAAGAAATGAAGAGGAATGACCTTCCGGAAACAGCAGTGATTGGACTTCTGTGGACCTGTATTATGAATGCTGTTGAATGGAACAAAAAGGAGGAACTTGTTGCAGAACAAGCCCTTAAGCACCTGAAGGTAAAAGGGCATAATAAGGGCGGCTGCTGTGGCTCAGCAGGCAGAGCTCCGACCTGACCTGCCGTGCTGGAGGTCTGGAGTTCGATCTCTGGTGCCTCCTGCCCATATGCAAATTTAAAAAAAAGAAGAAGAAGAAAAGAAAAGGGCATAATAAGGACTGGTCCCTGCCATCAGGCCAGCCCAGCTCTTAACAGTATGACAGATGGATCCTTACTGCAATCCTCAGACCCAGAGCAAATCTAGATTCCTAATTTTTTCTTTTCAAATTTGAGGCTGCCCAAAATGTTCAGATGTAAGAGCTTATGAAATATCTGGTTCTAAATTCTTATTGAAAATGTTTTTTAGAAAATCCACAGAATAGTCACACACAGTCTTAAAAGTTATAAGGAAGCATGGTATAGCTATCAGCTTTCTTTCTGTTGTTCTATATGACAGAAAATTGTAGTGAACATTTTTTTTTCAAACAAACTGCAAATCTTCCTATTACAATTTGAAATACATCTGAGTGGTGGGAGAAAATCAGCTGATCATGTAAATTATATATTATTGTGCACAGAAGTAGGTTTTTGCTTTTATTAATTGCTTCTGCCTATAAAACTGTATTAAGAGAAGTGGAAAACTCAGATGCTACCTTCAGAATTTATACTTAAATTGGGCAGTGAAGGCAGATAAACAGTATGGCCCAAACTCTCTGTTTACGAGATTGGAGCAGTGAGTGATCTGTGCAGGTTCCATTGGTGAGGGGAGGCTTCGCGGAGGAGATGGTTGTTGAACTGAGCAGGTCTTCAAGAAAACAGTGGTTAAGACATCAGATACTAGAAGCCAAGGGCGTTTGGGGCAAAGGGAACTGTATGAACACAGCCATAAGGATGACCTGGTGGGGGCATCAGGGGTGTCTGGGGAACTAGCTTCCCACTCATTTCTAACAAAGTCATACTCCTGTGCTGAAGATATCACCACAGCCCAAAGAGCCTCATCTTCACCTCATTTTCACAGTATTCATTAGGCAGACATACTGGTTACTGCAGCAATCATCTTTGTGTAGCTAGAATCTCATATTTGGCTCTTCTTTTAGTTGGTACAGTGAGAGAAATTTGATGAAATGCTGGGATAATTCTTTTTGATTGGATAAACTATTAGGCTAAGAAGATGATTCTAGAAGTGAATGTTTTATAGGCAAACGTCCAGATACATTATGATTCCAGTGATGGCAACTCTGTACCTCCCTCACAGGTAATGGCTTTTATCCCTTTTTCTGTTCTAGCAATACGCTCCCTTGCTGGCTGTGTTCAGCTCTCAAGGTCAGTCCGAGCTGATCCTCCTGCAGAAGGTTCAGGAGTACTGTTACGACAACATCCATTTCATGAAAGCCTTTCAGAAGATTGTGGTTCTGTTTTATAAAGGTACCCATCCGTGCATTCCCACCGTTATGTTTTCATCTCTTATTGAAGCACTTTTTGTGCCAGAGCAGGGGGTGACACAGAGGAGGATATAGGGCCCTACTTACGGTGGGAGGGCGGGGGGAGCAGGGCGGTTACAAAGATGCTAACAATTGCAGATTTTGGTGAGGCAGACGTGAATAAGGAGAGAGGGTGCAAAGGCTGTATAGACACGCCCCCAAGGTACCTGCCGATTAGAGCTCTGGGCACTTCTCATTGGTGGGAGTTGCCAGAAGACTGGGTGTTCTTTTGGGAGGATAATGAAAGAAGGTGATTACTTAAAATGACTGAGCCTCTTTTTGAATTGTGTGACTTACGTCCTATAATGATGATTATCAAAATACTATATATATAGAGAGAGTTCTCAGAGCCTTCCTGGTGCCAAAAATTTGATTTGAAAATGACTGAAATAATTAATCTTCTTCCTTTGTAGTTATTTTGCACATCTATTCTCCTATTTCCCAAGGAAATGGCTATTTTTAAGTTTTTACATTTACTGTGTTTATAAGGAATAAGTTGCCATGACAACCTCACTCTCATTAATAGATGAATGCTGTTAGGATTTTAACTGATCTCAGTCTCTTACCTACAGCAAATTAAAATATCCTGAACTGTTTTTTGGTGGGGAGTGGGATCTGGGTTTATGTGATTTTATGGGGGAGAAAGGAAACAATTTACAAATGATAAATTTTGAACATGCTATTAGAGGTTATTGCACAGATGGCATAACGTCAGACTAGCTGAAGTATGAATTAATACATGTCATATTTTTGTATGATGAAAAATACCAAATGTTCCCTTTTTAATTTATTTATTAATAAATTTATTTATTTAATTTGTCTGTTTTGAATGATAATTTGGACATTGGGAATATAAAAATGTTATACCAACAGGAAAATGTGATGACTGCCAAGTCTGTTTGAAGTTCAGTAATTGGTGTTTCAGTAACTGGTGTTTTCTCTCAGATTCCTGATGGATTCTAGTTCCATAGGTCCGGATAGTGCCCAAGAATTTTCATTTCTCAGTAAATAGAAAGGGCCAGCTCATTATGGTGTGGACAAAACATAGAATCTGGTTGCGTGGGTGCTTCAGTGGTAGAATGCTTGCCTGCCATGTGGGAGACTCGGGTTCGATTCTGGGCCCATGCAGCCCTTCCCCCCCAAAAAAGCGATCAAATGAAACATAAAACAATAAAATAAAGCATAGCACCATACAAGATTTCCGAGTCCCATTAGTGACCTATACCCTACCTTGTGAGAATTATATTTTCATCATACTAAAAAGCATTTATTAATTTCCCTTTACATTATTTTTTGTTGTTGTTTTAAAACAATAGTAGTAGTTCACATATATTGGGTATGCATGTTCAAAATATTTTACTAATAGGGATATGTGATCAAAGTAATTTGGAAATTACTGAGCTAAATCACAAACTTTTAACCTAGAAACTCAGAGATTTGGAATGTTTTATTGAAAGAAAATTCACAAAATTATATAAAAGGAACTTTTACAATCCATATTTGAGCTAAATAGTGTTCTTTAAAAATCACTGTGAAGGTATCAGTTGCTGAGAGAGTTCACATAGAATCGAGAGGCTATTCTGGAGGCTACTCTTATGCAGGCTTCAGCTGCTATTTACCATGGTTTTCCAAACCCCAAACAAAACCATTCCTGCCTAAAGAACGCCAAGGGCTCTATCTGAGCTTCTACAAAGGTTCCATGCACTATGGTTACTTTCCAGAAACCTACAACCTCCAAATAGGTTCCTAGGCCAGATTAGTCCTGAAATGCAGAGGGCCCAGCCTCTCCAGACATCAACTAGTTCCATCCCCCTACCCCATATTATCGACAGCCCCTTCCAACATGAAAAAGTTAGAATGGCCATAGCCCAAATATCCCTAAAGAGTGAGAGAAAGAGCAAAGTGATGGTGGAGTTATACAGAGAAGGTAGGGTTTAACAAACAAGTATGAGTGCTGAATCATATTGATATCTCTTTTAGTCTCCATCGTCTTGGTGCAGCTAGAAGGAAAAATCTATACTTGTGAAACTGTAACCCATACCAAACTCTGAAATCTGTTCTATAACATACTTATTAAAATGTAGTTTGAAATGTATTGCATTTTTTTATAGATGTTATATTTCACAATTTTAGAAATGTTAAAAAAAAATCCATGTGGTTCAGTCTTGCCCAATAAAAGGCCCCTCTTCATCTCACAGCTCCCGTCGGCCACAAACTGCTCCTCACCTCTGGGAAACTCGGGCTTTAATGGCATGTGGAGCCCAAGTTTTCTCATCATTCTGAGGATAGAGGGTAGTATTTGAAACAGAAGAGGCTGGGAATATTCCTAAAGGACTCCTGATTACAACTTTACTGTCCATTCTTGGAACAAATAAATCCATTTCTCCTTCCTATGCAAAATATAGTATAGTTAATGATAAAAATCAAACAAACAAACAAAAACTTTCTTATAGTTTATAAAACCAATCATGGCCCATTTTTAGTCAATTCGTTCTGTTTAGTTTAATCTAGGAATCTTTTCCAAGAGTTGGTTATTAATTTTTTAAAAACTGAGAAAAGAAAACAATTTTTTTTGTTATGAGAAAGCCAGTAAGGTTTTCTAGGAAGACAATATTAAGTCATTTCTCTCTTTTTCGTAAGTCAAAATTATATTTTAAATTATTAGTAACTTGAGGGCATCAAGGAACATTTGTGCAATTTAGAGTTTAGGTAATCAATAGCAGTTTTTCTTGGAAACCTATAGAAAATCTACCTAATATCTGTTTTTCTCTTTATGTAGTGCATGTCCTCTTATAACTTAGATATTAGGCTGTAGAAATATAAATTAATGATTTCCAGTGAGTGGAGGAAGTGTAGAAGGTGGGTTATATGTGTGTTGATCCCTTGGCATGTTAGGGAGTCTGTGTTAATATCATTATTGAATCCTTTCAACCTCATTTTTTTTTCATTTGCCCTTTTCTCCTAAAAAAAAAAAAGAAAGAAAGAAAGAAAAGAAAATCCCCTAAAAGACCAGTCATCTGAGGATGTTGCTTCATCAAGATATGGCTGACCTTGGCAGACATATTGAGTGTTCTGAAATGTGGAATTGCTGGTTCATTTGTAAAATTACAAAATAACCTCATTTTTCTACCAGCAGCATAGCCTTGTACAAGATTTTCAAGTACTAGTAATGATCCTGTACTCTACTTTGTGAGATTTATATTATCATCATACTAAAAAGCATTTACTAAGTTAACTGCTATAATATGGGGACTCTGATTCAGGGAAGTGAATGTGGTCTCTGTCTTCTGGTAAAGTTTTGGATATGGACTTACTTGATATTCAAACCTAATATTAAAAGAAAATGCTTTCTTTTAAGTTACAAGACTTGAAATTGTCTTAAAATATGGCCTTTAGGTATTGACTTTGAAACCTTTGATTTGTAATTGCAGCTGATGTCCTGAGTGAAGAAGCAATATTGAAATGGTACAAAGAAGCACATGTTGCCAAAGGCAAAAGTGTTTTCCTTGACCAGATGAAGAAATTTGTTGAATGGTTACAGAATGCAGAAGAAGGTATAATTTGAGTTAACGATTTTGGTAGTCGTTTAGCAAATAATTTCTTACTACATTTTAAGATATCTGCCTGTTTCACAAATTTTTCTTGCTTTACTAAAACTAAAATTCTTCTTTTAAAAAGTATTTTTATTGAGAAATATCCATATACATATAATCCAACCATATTATACAGTCAGTGGCTCACAATATCATCACATAGTTGTTTATTCTTCACCATGATCATTTTTAGAACATTTGTATTACTCCAGAAAAAGAAAAAAAAAAAAAAGAACTCATACATCCCATACCCCTTACTCCTCCCTCTCATATTGACCCATTAGTATTTCAATCTACCCAGTTTTTATCCTTTATCTGCCCCTATTATTCATTTATTATCCTTACTGTTTTTTTACTCATCTGTCCATGCCCTGGATAAAAGGAGCATCAGACACAAGGTTTTCACAATCACACAATCGCATTGTAAAAGCTATACAGTTATACAATCTTCTTCAAGAATCAAGGCTTCTGGAACACAGTTCAACAGCTTCTGGTACTTCCCTCTAGCCACTCCAATACACCATAAACTAAAAAGGGATATCTATATAATGCGTGAGAATAACCTCCAGGATAACCTTCCAACTGTTTGAAATCTCTCAGCCGCTGAGACTATTTTGTCTCGTTTCTCTGTTCCCACTTTTGGTCAAAAAGCTTTCTCATTCCCATGATACTGTGTTCTGGCTTATCCCCATGAGTCCTGTCCCACATTGCCAGGAGATTTACATCCCTGGGAGTCATGTCCCACATAAGGGAGAAGGCAGTGAGTTCATCTGCTGAGTTGTATTAGACAGAGGCCATATCTGAGCAACAAAAGAGGTTCTCTGGGGGTGACTCTTAGGCGTAATTATCAGTAGGCTTAGCTTCTCCTTTGGTGGAATAAGTTCATAGGGGTGAGCCCAAAGAGTGAGGGCTCAGCCTATTGAATTGGTTGCCCCCAGTGCTGTGAGAATTATCAGGGATTTCCCAGATGGAGAAGTTGAATATTTCCTTCTTTCTCCCCAGTTCCCCAAAGGGACTTTGCAAATACTTTTTTATTCTGTTCCCAGATTACTCTGGGATATTTCAGGGCATCACACTAACCTGTGCAAACCAACAAGATCTCACACCCTATTCAACATTCCATATAATTAAGGTTAAAATTATTCCTCTAAAATCAAGGCAATACAAATTTCTACATGGTAGAAAATAGAACTGTTAAATTATCCAGTCTAATGAAGGACAAAGAGTAGATTGTGAAGGGGGAAAAACACATTTGGCTTAATCACACATTATGGGATTTTATAGATTTCTATAGCATCTTTTACTAGTTGACTGGTATTTAAAATAGGAAGCAAAGTAGAAGCATAATCACAGATGAGAATGAGTCCAACTAAGAATTAAAAGTTTAGGTAATCCAAAAGAATAAGAAATGTTATATTTTCTAATATATATGTCCATGTTGTATTTTCAGAAAAGTAAAATTCATTAAAAAGCAAAAAGTAGCAAAATTTTCCCATCTGCCTTTATTCTAATGTCTTACCTAATAAGTTGATGCCTAGGGTAAATGTTTCTGGGTTTGGGAAAGGGGCAAAGACATTCTTTTTAGTTATTGTTCTAAATTCGTTCATGATCTTATTTAAATCAGTCTGGAGGAAAAATATCTTACTCTTCACTGTTTCTTCTCTCCTAGAATCTGAATCAGAAGGTGAAGAAAATTAGATGGCTCAACAAAGCACAATGCTAGGTTACACACAACACTTCTGATTGAGAATGCTGAACCACTTGGGAAGAGAAACTTGGCTTCTGTTTTCACAAAGGAAAAAAAATAGAATAGGCTTCCCTTGTGCAAAGGGGGAAATGGTTTTTGCTTTTGTTTTGTTTTTAATGGAGCCCTGAGGCATCAGATATTATACTTGGGACTCTACCTCTCACTCACTATATGCTAACTTAAAGCCATTCAACAGGAGTCAAGTAGGAATCTGAAAATTACATACTCAGCAGACTCCTTTTTTAGCTGTATTTTTCAGGTACTGTGTGGTGAACGCCCCACTGGTGTCTATTACAGGGCCACTTCGGTAGTTGTGTATCTGCTTGTGTATGTGATTTGACAAACCAATTTTTTAAAATAAATGGCTTTTTAAAAATCTGGGCTTACATTTTTGGAGTTTTTATTTCTTTACTATGCATGACTTCTTAAACTGTCATTTCAGTATTATATCTTTTTATCCATCCAAAATGTTAAATAGTCATATTTCTTGTCATCTAAAATCTACTCTGTTCCTTTAGTTATCATAGTAAGTAATAGATTGTACAATTATCTTCGTACTGAAATGGGAATTAACTCAATTTTTATGCAATTAGCATGGATACCATGAAGTTATTATATATGGAACCCACTGATAAACATGCAAATGGAGAGTTCCAAACTTCTAGTTTTCCCTTAGCTCTATTTCCTCCTAATCTAAAGAAGAGATAAAAGAAATATTCCAGTTCTCAATAGTAGCAATGTGAAACATCTGACAGTTTGGGAAAGCTCATAGTTTTATTACATTAGTCTTTTTGAACTCCTGAAAAATTGAAGGCACTGGCCTATTGCTTCTTGCCTCCAAGAAGGCACACATTTTTTTTTGAATTAAGTTGAAACAAAAGGAAGCTATATTAGAAACTTTACTCACCAAGGTAAATAAATGAAAAACTTCCTTTATCATTGTTGGGTCATCATCCTGCAGCAAAGGAAGCTTTCTAGTTTCCTATTTGTCTTCAGAAAGAAAAAAGTAATCTTTGTCTGTGACTACCACATCTTTGAGTCTGTAACATGATGGATTCCTCCTAACTTCTAAATACTTAGCCTTAATAAACACTTTTCTTCCACTGTAGTTAGAATACCATTAAGTGCTTTGTCCCATCAGTGGGCAGAGAAATAATAATTTCAATAGATTCGAGAAATCGTGTATATGTGAGAATGTTATTTTTATTACACAGGAAACAATGAGGACAGGATAACGAGCCAAAAAAGACAAAATCATAGAATAAAGAACTTTACAGTACCTCTTTATAGAGAGTAAGTAGCACAACCCTGGATGTTCAGAATTTCCAGGGGATACACAAGCACAGAGAGTTTTGAGAAAACCAATTTTTATATATCTTCAACTTTCATACATAATACTTCCTAAACTTGGCTTTTTTTTTTCCAGCCTGCTCTTTTCCTACTTTATAAGAGAAAGTATTAATTCATTCATCCCAATATGGTACACTGGCCTTGGATGAAAACCACATGGTGCTAAACAAATGATCAACTTACTCAGTGGAAGAACATATTTGGAAAGCATATATCTGGTAAGGGTACCCAGAATATGTAAAGAAATCTTACGAGTGAAAAATTGTTTTCAACCCAAATTTAATGGGCAAAAGACTTGAATAGATATTTCTCCAAAGAGGATACACAAATTTCTAAAAGGCATATGAAAAGATATTCAACATCACCAGTTATTAGGGAAATGCAAATCAAAACCACAATGACATACCATTTCATACTCACTAGAATAGCTACTATTAAAAAAATAACAAAATTACAACTTGGAGAAAATGTGGAGAAATCTGAACACTCATTGTTGATGGGTATGTGAAATGGTATAGCCACTGCAAGATGGTTTGGCGATTCTTCAGAAAGCTAAGTATAGACTTACTGTATGACCCAGCAACCCCTCTACTAGGTACATACCCCAAAGAATTGAAAGCAGGGACTCAAGCAGATATTTGTACATTGATGTTCCTGGTGGCATTATTCACAATTGCCAGAAGATAGAACCAACCCAAGTATCCAGTAACAAATGTATGGATTAACAAAATGTGATATATGCATACAATGCAATCTCATTCAACCATAAAAAGGAATGAAGTCCTGATACTTGGGACAACATGGATGAACCTTGACATGCTGAGTAAATTAAGTCAGACACAGAAGGAAAAATGTATGATCTCACTGATACGAAAGAATTAGAATAAGCAAACTCATAGGGTTAAAATGCAGAATGTAGGTTACCAGGGGTGGTTAGGGGTGGAAGATGGGGGGTTAATGCATAATTTGTACAAAATTTCTATTGGTTGATTTTAAAGTTTTGAAAATGGATGGTATCGATTGTGTGGTAACACAATATTGTGAGTGTAATTAATAGCACTGAGTTACATATGAATATGGTTAAAAGGGAAATATACGTTGTATATATGTTACTAGAATAAAAATTAAAAGATAAAACATAGAATTGTATAACAGTGAACAATGGACTGTAGTTAATAGTACAAGTATAAAGATGTTCTTTCATGAATTACAACAAATATACCACACTAATGCAAGTTGTTCAATAATAGAGTGGTATATCAGGAAAAATACACATAAATTATGTATTCTAGTTAATAGTACAATTTTAATATTTTTACATCAATTGTAACAGAAGTACCACACTAAATGCAAAGTGTCAACAATAGGGAGATATATGGGAATGCTGTGTTTTTCACATGATTTTTCTGTATACCTATAACTTCTCTAATTTAAAAAATGTTTTAAAAAGTCTAACAGATCTGACTGTTAAAAGTCAAAAATTTTTCATATTGAAATATACATGCAGGAGTGATAAACACCAACTGCATGATTATGGAATCTTGGGGTAAAGATTAAAGGAAGTGGGGTCAATAAGGCTTCAACAGATTGGGAAGAAAATACTTGCAAAAAAATAACAAAGGGTTAACAACAAAAAATTTGAAATGCTTCTATTAGTCAATAAGAAAAGAAAAACAATTCAATTGAAATATGCAAAAGAAAATGAAGAGTCAATGTAAATGGGCAATTTTGCAAAGATGTTCAAACTTACTGGTAGGGAAACGCAAATTAAAGCAAGCTAAAATGTTTTAGTCATTGGGTTGGAAAAATTTTTAAATCAATGTTAGTGATATGAAAAAGGAGGTTCTTTAATTCATAGGCTTTTGAAGTTAAAATTTGGCAATAATTCTCAATATTTAAAAGAGTCATATCCATTGACCTAGCACTTCCATTTTTAGAAATTGTTCCACAAATGTGCCCAAAGACATATGTGCAGTGATCACAATGTTAGTGACAGAAATATAAATCTAAAATGCTGATGAGAAGGGGTAAGTTAAATTATGATCAATACATTTCAGGGAACTGTTTAAAAAATGCGGAAAACTCAAAAAGATAAATGTGAGTTAAAAAAGAGTATTTTTTCCTTTAAAAAAACTATGGATACATACACTTTTATAAACTTAAGAAAGGAATAATATTCTCTGGTATGTGTTGTAAATAATAGTTATTTCTGCATAACTTTTGGGCAGGAATGAGAGGAGGAAAGGGGAGAGGATTTTCTCTTTTTACTCTTTATACTTATTTTAATTCATTTTAAAAGAGCATGCATTATAATTTTAAAATGAATACATATTTATTTTGGAAACCATATCCTACCATAGAGATGAGCACTTGTATGATTATCATCTTTAGAACTGCTGTTTTGCTTAATTCTTTAAAAACATGAGTCCATTCTGTACTAGTTTTATATCCCACCCCTTATTTGTTAATAGTATTTCTTAATGTTTTCCCATGTCAATAACTAGTCTCAAAAACATGGTTCTTTAACTGATAGAATAATTCTTGGTATGGATGAAATATATTTAATTATGTTTGTATGATGTATTTTATAACATTTTGCTTTATAAAATATTCATGGAAAAATTCTTTTACATTAATATTTACGTTCATCTATGGTTCTTTAGAAAAATATAGGACTAGGATTGGAGATTGGGTCAAAGAATTTTAACCTTTTCAACGCGATGTGATCTCATTTTCTGAATTTGCATTTATACATTTGAATCCATTTTAGTCCCATTTTGGACATGATTTAGGCAGTATCATTTCATTTAGAGAAATATATATGTCTGTTAACCTCTGAAAATGTGAAAATTTGGAATTTTAGATTTCAGCAGTTCCAATTTATAAAATTGCAGGGAAGGAAAATTGTGAGGGGAGTAAAGTCTTTGATTTTCATGGCAAGAAACAAGCAGTCAGGACACACATCAGGTCCTCACGTGTCTGTAGAATCATTTGGTTTGCAGCAATGCAGTACCCAATTGTCAAAACATTTCCCCAGTCTTTGACTTCACCTTCTCCAAGTCAATGGCAACTATTTCCTTGGTGCTGTCTGCACTTTTGAAAAATGGTAGGGCTCAAGGTCCCTTCTAGAAGATGACATACACTGCCACGGCATACAGAAACGCCCTGCGATGAGATCACAGCCTGCCTGCTGCATTGTGAGAATTTGGGTTAATGCACTAAGTAGAAACACGTCATCATTGAAAATGCCATTCTCTGAAACAGAGCCAATAAAATTTATAAAATAATCCCAACACCATCCCTTATTATTTGTTTCCAAACTAAGCAAAAGCCGAACCTGCCTCTGTAATAATATAAGGTGGGTGTTGTCCACACAGTATTGACCAACTGTGAGCCCCTCAGCCTGCGTCCTAGGGCAGCTCTAAAAAAGACAAAATATCACTGGGCTAGGTCACATCAGAATCACCTGTTAATTAAAGGTCGCTGGCAGTAGCCACATTTCTGACTCAGTAAGTTTGGGTTAAGGACCAAGAATTTGCGTTTCTAACAAGTTCCCAGATGCTGCTGCTGCACATAGAGGAACCACACACTGAGAACCACTGGGCTAGAAGGTTACCAAGGTCCCTTCATAACTAACAGCCCCTGAGTCAATTGAGGGCCATGACATTACCTGGGAACTAGCTGGAAATGCAAATTAGCAGGCCCTACCACCAATCTACGGCTTGCTGGTTGGGGCCAGCAATCTGTGTCTAACTAGCCCTGCAGGTGATTCTGGTGGCAGGCTGCGCTTTAAGAACTCCTGACCTAAAGTAAACTATGTCAGGTCATTTTGGACACATCCTTAAAGAGATTTAAGAGGAAGTGGACAATTAGAGCAGAGGCAGGACCAGGCTTGGCACAAGGAATGGACTGGTGAGATAAAAGATTTCCCTCATTTTGAAGGCAGATCAGAAATTGGAAAACAGCTCTGAGACTAAGATGACCTGACATCCTTCAGTGTTTTTTACCTGATGTAAGAGGATAGGTGTCAGCCCTATAACTCTTATGACTCAGATCAAGCAACAGAAATAGCTGGTAGCTTACATGCACTCAGTCCCAAATGCATGGGAATCCTTCTGGAAATTAGTAGTTCTTATAAAAACTGGTTTTTCTCCATTTATTATCCTCTTTTGAGTAATAAGATAAAATGAATTCAGGTGTTTTTTTTTTTTCTTAATTTCTGATATGCTAATTAACAAGCACAGCAGGTTTTAAATAAGGAGCAGCAAATTTTTCTAAATACAATGGAATCTAAAAGTCTGACTACTCACAATATAAACTTCAGAATATTGGAGAAAAACATAGGGGCAATAGAATAGTGAAAGGTGAATTTGATGTATAATTGCATACAGGAGTCTATGTAGGAGCTTACATTTAGGCTAACTAGCTTATTATAAAGACTATAACAAAAGACTAACACTGATGCAGAATTAGTGCTTGGTCTAATATTTGGTCCTTTTCCTTTTAGGTCAATCTCATCTTAAAGTTTTTCCATGGATTTTAGTAAAACTGTTTGCTTTGTCCATATGGTCTCTAGTCTTTTGTTCAATCAAAATGTGTTTCGCATCACAGCATATAAATTACTAAATGGCTTCTGAAACAGTATCAACAATTACAATGGTCCATAGGATTGTTTAGAAGTAGTTGAATATCTAGACATCTGGATTTTTCTAGATAATTTATTGTTATTGCAGACATAGAACTTACATGGTATAATTTCAGTGCTTTAAAATCTATCGAGGCTAGTTTCATAACCAGCGTGTGGTCTATCTTCGTGAGCATTCCATGGGAACTTAAAAATAATGTAGATTCTGTAGTTGTTGGGTAGAGTGTTCTATAAATTGCAGCAAGGCTATGCTGCTTGATAGTGTTGTTCAGATCTGTGTTTTCAATTTTATTTTTGGTCTAGTTTTATCAGTTGCTGAGAAAGGGGTATTAAAATCTTCAACTATGATTGTAAATTATTTTGCTTCATGTATTTGTTATTAGCTGTATACACAATTATGATTTTCTTTCTCATGAATTGGTCCTTTTATTGTTATGAAATGTCTCTCTTTTACTCTGGTAATAAAAATCTTAGTCTTGAAGTCTACTTTATCTCATTTTAATGTGCCCACTCCAGTATTTTTAGGCATAGTGTTTGTAGGGTATATATTTTTTCATCCATTTACTTTCAACCAACTATTTATAGTTAAAGCATGACATATACAGTACATAACCAGGTCTTGCTCTTTTAAAAAATAAAATCCATTTTCTTAATCCCTGCCTTTTAATTGGTATATTTAGCCCATTATTGATATAGTTGGATTTAGGTCTACCATTTGACAATTCTTTGGCCACTGTCCCCTTGATCTTTACTCCTCATTCCTTCCCTTCTTGACTTCTTTTCGGATTAATAAAATAATATTTTAATTTATCTATTTTCTTTTAGCTGTACTGCTATATGTTATCTTTTTAGTGGTTGATATACACTAAATTGATATTCAACTGAACCAGGGTGGGCCTTAATCTGATTTGGAGGCTTTTTAAGGACAACCTGGAAGTCACTAAAGCCAGGAAGTAGAAGACATGGACACATGACAGGAGGCAGAAAAGAAAGCCAAGGGACCCCAAGAGTGCTGGCAACCAACAACAGAAGGCTTGCCTGTGGGGAGAAAGCAAGCCTTGCTAGTATCTTGATTTTGGACTTCTAGCCTCAAAACTGAGTCAATCAACTCTAGTTGTTTAAGCTAGAGTTTAAAGCCAGTTTGTGGTATTTGTGAAACAGCCTGGCAAACCAAGATGCACCCCAAAAAGAAGACTCAGGTTCCTGAAATCCTTCTTCACCTTTGGCTTATGGCCTCTATCACATATTAGTTATCTTGCAGAAGCAAGAGAAAACCAATGTTTTGCTAAAACTATTGTAGGTCCCACAAGACTAAATCTCAACTAAACAGTTTACAGGTACTGGGAATTTATACTAAATTCCTAAAGAAGAGCTTTAGGTCATAGCTTATCATATCACAAAATTATCATCACACAGTGAGTGAACATCTATATTCCAGTATCTGGACCAGGTTGGGGGTGGTGGAGCAGAGGTTGTCAGGGCTCTGATTGTTTTGTGTCTTTATAGTGCCTCTAAAGCCAGTTATACCTTGTTATGTTCTACATGATAGGAAAAACATAATTTTAAAATCGGCATATTTCCTGGTACTTTTAGTATCACCTCTGGGGGCAGATTGTTCAAACTATTTAAAGATGATGATGATAAGCTACTTTAGAGATAGATTGTGCATTCCATTATATTTCAGAACTTATTCAATGTTCTTTACTGCAATATACTATCAAGATATAAAGAAATCAAAATCTGTAGCAGTCAGAGAAACAGAACCAGTGGAATATATGCATATATAGAGAGAGACACAATAATATATATGTATATATATCCCAGAGAAACATGTTCTTAAATGTAATTTTTATTCTGTGGGTGTGACCCCACTGTAAGTAGGACTTTTTGATGAGCTACGTCAATTAAGGTGTGACCCACTATTCAGGATGTCTCTTAATCCTATTACTGGCACCTTTATAAAAGAATGAAATGCAGACAAAGAGAAAGAAAGCCAAGGAAGCAAGAAGCTGAAATCAACAAAATTTGGAAGAGAATGGAGAGACCACGTGCTGCCATGTGCCTTGCCGTGTAATGGAGGATCCAAGGATTGCTGGCAGCCAGTCTTTGGGAAGAAAGCATCACCTTGGTGATGCCTTGATTTGGATATTTTCCAACCTGAAAACTGTAAGCTAATAAATTCCCATTGTTTAAGCCAACCAAGCAGCCTAGGAAACTAAACAAATATACCTTCTATATTCCTTGGAACTAGGTTAAACATTGTATATACCTTATTGTATTTAATCTACAAATATTTTAAGATCAATCTTATATTTTCCCCTTTTCTGAAGATAAATAAGGTATGTAACCTACCCAATTTCATACAATAACAATAATGAAGGGACCTGAATTCTAATCCAATGGCACCTTATTTCAGAAACCATGTTCTTCACCATTATGCACTACATCCAATGGGGATACACACACACACACTCACACACACACTATTTCACATGGAATTTAAATGGAATAATAAAATTGTATTATTTAATCCCATTTTAAGTTGCTACAAGTATTGTGAATTTCGTTTTTCTTCTGATCAAAACCTAACTCCTCCACACTGTCAGAGAAAATCCCTTAAATGGATCTTCTCACCTTTCATTCCTAGAATAGTTTGGAGGACTACATTTGTTATGTGCAAAGTCTGAAGTAACATGATATTGGGGACAAATGGTCCAGATTGGGAGACCTGATCTTCCAATCAAGACACCTGATCATGCTCTTCCTTGTTCTTATCATCTCTTGACCTGGGTTCTTTTGCTTGCAAATGAGAAAATTAGACAATATGACCTCCAAGGACACAACTCTTCCTGTGTGTCTATGATTTCATAATCTATTGATAGAACCTGAGACATTGAGATGTTCTGGAATGCTGACTGTCTTCTTTGAACTCTGTCAGTATGCACTCAGGATACTCTAAGGAATGAGTATAAAGATTTAAATATTTAATAATTGTACAAATCATGATTTTTTAATGCTAAATGAAACTCATAAAAACCATTAAAAAAAAAAATACCCCACCACCCTGTGGTTACAAATAGTTATCTAGGTCAAATATTAATGCCTAAACCCTACAGTTGTTTTAGACTGAGTCCTAAGGTTTGTTCTTTTTTTTCCCCTTATATTAAAAAAATATTTTCCATTTACAATGACTAACAATGTTTGAAGCAAACAGATTAACTCCCCAGAGGCTTTTATGGTCTGTGAGTTATTTTAGAAGTGGTGAAAATTTCAAGTTGTTAAAATCATACTGAAAATAAAGAATGATTCTAACAGTGAAAGATATGTGAATGACTGAAAATACAGTAGATGATTTTGAAGATTGGACTGCAAAATATGTTTAAAAATGTGTGCATTTAAGAAAATCACATAGAACTCATGAAAGAATATGCCACTTCTAAGAAAAACAAATGATACTGGCTGGGACCATAGCAGCCAGCTTGCAAAGGCTTGCCAAATCATGATGTCAGAGTAACTCATGCAGATAGTACAGCCAAACAGCCTGGCTTTCATATGAAATGTATTTGCCATTGTCAATATCAGAGTCCCAGCTAGCATCTTGCTTTTGTCCTGGTGGCTATTCTTCCTTCCTTTGGCATATTCTCACAATGGAAAAATGAAAAGGAGAGGGGAACATAGCATGTGCAGAGTTGAAGAGAGATGTAAAAGAAGAACTGGTGGTGCTATAATAGAGCACCTGTTCCAGTGACTCTCTCACTTTTATTCATCTCTCAATCAGGAGTTCACTTGACAACACTAACAAACAAACAAACAAAAAAGTAATGGTCCATTTTCCAAGAAATATGGAGTAGTTTTGATAACTCATTTTATATCTCTGTTACAGAGTCAGATAATAAATTTGAGTTGTATAAGGTAATAGACAACTAAGAAATATGGCCTATTAGTGTCTATTCTGCATGTATTCCTTTTTTCTTCCCCTTTATAAATATTGAAATAGAATTTAAAAAGTAAAAATTATGTTGCTGAATGTTTAGATTTTGAAATTTGACTGGAATGGCTAGAGGTGGTGCATGCAACCTTCTAATATCGAGTGAACTAGATTTAAATTCATGCCTTGCCCTTTCCCCATTTGATTTCTCACAGGCCATTTTTCAGCAGGATTTTAGCAGAAGATGCTGAAGAACACACCATATACACATACACACAGAGCAGAACAGCCCTCAGATAACTACTTCAAAGGTAAGTGAGGCCATAGTATGAAAAAGCAATCACAGAATCCAGCCCAGAGAATGAAAGGAGACGGAAAAATACAAGGACAGCAATTGTACATCTTCAAACCTCTCTGTGACATCTCTGTTTCTATCTCTCCCTCTAATAAGGACCTTGTGATTATATTGGGCCAACCTGGAGAAAGGAGAATAATCTCCTTGTTCCAAGATCCTTAACCACATTTGCAAAACTCCTTTTGCCATGTATCATGGTTAGGTTCATCTGTCAACTTGGCCAGGTGGTGGTGCCTGTTTGTCTGGTTGGGCAGGTGCTGGCCTGTCTGTTGCTATGAGGACGTTTCACAATATTAAATCATGATCATGTCCGCTGCATCCACAGCTGACTGCATTTGTAATCAGCCAAGGGGAGTGTCTTCTGCAATGAGTGACGCTTAATCTAATCACCAGAAGGAGGATTCAGAAGAGACATTCTCTCTTCCTGCTTCCGCCAGAGAGCCTCTCCTATAGAGTTCATCCAGACGCTTCATCAGAGTCGACAGCTTCACAGTCTGCCCTATGGAGTTTGGACTCTACATTCCCACGGTTACATGAGACAGTTTTATAAATTTGATTTCTATGGATATTTCCTGCTGATTCTGTTTCTCTAGAGACCCAGGCTAATGTACCATGTAAGATAACATATTCACAGATTCCAAGGATCAGGGGCTGCTGCACTTCTTTGAGGGGCAAAGGGAGCATTTGACAATTTTCAAAATACTAATCAGGATATAAAGAAGCTTTGTTATAATGGTTATACACAAAGGACAATAAGAGGAGAAAGAAATGATAAGACCCAGATATTTTAATTCAGCCTCGATTCATTTTTTTTTAATGTCACTACACAAAGGTTTCAAAGAGAAACGTAGAAGGAAAAATAAAAAGGTGCTGAAACAATTGACTCAGCAGGCAAGGCACTAGGTTAGTCATTGCTATGTATTTAGAGAGATAAGGGAGAAAGATGAGTGCCTCGCCTTTATTTACCATAGAAGGTAAGTTAAATCTACATTTAGTTGGTTCGTTTTTTAACTAAGGTGGAATATCTTAGTCTATTACTACAGGTGAAGAAAAGTGTTCCCTAAAATTTAGAGTTTACTTTATTAGTTATGTTGTAAGGAATGTTAACCTCAGAAACATTTTGTTTTATAGAAAACTGTGTTGTTAAAATATTTTTTTTTAGAAAATTGTGTTTGTTCACTTAAATTTGTAAATGTTTGTTTTAGGAGGTTGAATTTACTCACAGGCCTTGTGACAATTATTGACTGTCAATTCACCAATCCTGTTGTAATCAACTAGCCATACTTCAAAAAGTTTAGTCTTTTAAGTTAGAAGTGTCTCATGCACAGCCTTCTTATTTGTAAAACTTCATCTTGTAAGTAAATTCTTTGTTGATTTTTAGAAGTCATTTAAAATACAGCATAAAAGTCTTTCTTCTCCAGTATCACAGGTTTTTTTGGGTTTTGTTTTGTTTTGTTTTGTTTTGAGTCTTCTAATCCTTGATCAACTCCTTTCAATAGTGTGTGTGACAGAGGTTGGGTCATATTGTCACACCAGAAAGCAAGGAAGCTGTCAAAACTGCTGGGGTCATGTCAAAAGGACTTTAGAGTCAACTTGAAGAAGCACCCACCGCCCAAAGAAGAGACTGCAAAGAGAATAACTGCAATTGATTAAACCACACCAAATAAGTTAGAACCCATGAATTCTTAATGATACTTAAAAACAAACAAACACCTCATTGGTCACCTTTGGAAGATGCTGTGGAACAAACTCATTATTTCAAAAACTGGTAAGTAAAAGAAAAGGATTTGAACTGCTCTTCAGGTAAAAAGGTTGACCAAGTGGTAAACTAAGGGAAGTTTTTTTAATAGAAATACCACAGCTAATGAATGAAAAATGATTAAATCAGAACATTGCCATTTTGTGGCCCTAATGTGATCATCAAGACTGCCAATATCACAAAAAAGGGAGACATTGAGACATTAAGGGCTTCCTGAAGGATGGGGCATTATCTATGAAATATACTAGTCAAAAAGAGATTTCTTAATCTGACTAAACCTCTAGCTTTACTAATTTACAGAAAATACGGAGGGCAGCTGACCATGCCAAATGACATCACAGGAATGGGATCTGCAAAATCCAGAATAGGGAAACTCTACAAAGGGCCTGCTTTCTCCAATAAATAAATTGCAAGGGGAAGAAGGGAAAAACTTGTACATTAATTTGAAAGCACAGTTCTCATGTGGACACTGATGTGAGCAAACAAATGGTTAAAACAAAACAAAACAGTCATGAAAAATAAAAATACATGAGACAATTAGCGTAGGGATTTCCAATTGGAATTGGAAAAGTGATTAGACATTTGATATGTCATATATGGAATTATGATTAAAGTTTTTAAATGTGATAATGGTATCATGGTTATGTAGAAAGTTTTCTAAAGAATTATTTTAGAGATACTTATGGAAGTTTTACAGGTGAAATGAAATCATATCTGGTGTTCTAGTTTGCTAGCTGCTGGAATGCAATATACCAGAAACTGAATGCCTTTTAAAAGGGGAATTTAATAACTTGCTAGTTTACAGTTCTAAGGCTGAGAAAATGTCCCAATTACAACCAGTCTATAGAAATGTCCAATTTAAGGCATCCAGGGAAAGATACCTTGATTCAAGAAAGCCGATGACATTCAACGTCTCTCTCTCAGCTGGAAGGGCACATGGCAAACATGGCAGTGTCTGCTGGCTTTCTCGTGGCTCTACAAGAAGGGACTCTCTCCAAAATATTTCCTCTTTTAAAGGATTCCGGTAAGCAGCTCCACCTTCAATGGGTGGAGACACACCTCCATGGAAATCATCTAATCAAAAGTTACCACCCACAGGGATGTGTACCTTCCTGGCAACATGGGACAGAGAACCTGGAATGAGCTGAGATTCAGCATCAAGGGACGGAAAAAAACCCTAGAATGAGCTGAGAATTAACATCAAGGGATTGAGAGAACCTTCTCGACCAAAGGGGGAAGAGTGAAATGAGACTAAGTGTCTATGGCGGAGAGATTCCAAACAGAGTCGAGAGGTTATCCTGGAGGTTATTCTTATGCATTAAGTAGATATCACCTTGTTGCTCAAGATGTAGCAGAGAGGCTGGAGGGAACTGCCTGAAAATGTAGAGCTGTGTTCCAGTAGCCATGTTTCTT
>PVIY010024677.1:0-37765 GCA_004026745.1 Myrmecophaga tridactyla
GGTCAAGGAAGAAATTACAAGAGAAATCAGTAAATATCTCGAGGTGAATGAAAAGGAAAACACAACATATCAAAACTTATGGGATGCAGCAAAGGCAGTGCTAAGAGGGAAATTTATTGCCCTAAATGACTATATCAAAAAAGAAGAAAGGGCAAAAACCAAGGAATTAAGTGTCTACTTGAAAGAAATAGAGAAAGAACAGAAAACTAACCCCAAAGCAAGCAAAAGGAAAGAAATAATGAAGATTAGAGCAGAAATAAATGAAATTGAGAACATAAAAACAATCAAGAAAATCAACAAAATGAGAAGTTGGTTCTATGAGAATATGATTCAGATTGATGGACCCTTAGCAAGATTGACAAAAAGAAGAAGAGAGAGGATGCAAATAAATAAGATCAGAAATGGAAGAGGAGACATAACCACTGATTCCACAGAAATAAAGGAAGTAATGACAGGATACTATGAACAACTTTAAGCTAATAAACATGACAATGTAGATGAAATGGACAACTTCCTAAATAGGCATGAACAGCCAACACTGATTTGAGATGAAATAGTTGACCTCAACAGATCAATCACAAGAAAAGAAATTGAATCAGTCATTAAGAAGCTCCCCAAAAAGAAAAGTCCAGGACCAGATGGCTTCACATCTGAATTCTACCAAACATTCCAGAAAGAATAAGGACCAATCCTGCTCAAACTCTTCAAAAAAATTGAAGTGGAGGGAAAGCTACCTAACTCATTCTACGAAGCCAACATCACCCTCATACCAAAGCCAGACAAAGATATTACAAAAAAAGAAAACTGCAGACCAACCTCTCTAATGAATACAGATGCAAAAATCCTCAGCAAAATTCTAGCAAATCAAATCCAGCAGCACATTAAAAGAATTATACATAATGATCAAGTAGGATTCATCCCAGGTATGCAAGGATGGTTCAACATAAGAAATTCAATTAATGTAATACACCATATCAACACATCAAAGCAGAAGAACCACAGGATCATCTTGATTGATGCAGAAAAGGCATTTAACAAAATTCAACATCCTTTCCTGCTGAAAACACTTCAAAGGATAGGAATAGAAGGGAATTTCCTCAACATGATAATGGGAATATATGAAAAACCCACAGCTAACACCATCCTCAATGGAGAAAAACTGAAAACTTTTCCCCTAAGATCAGGAACAAGACAAGGATGTCCACTATTACCACTGTTATTTAACATTGTGTTAGAAGTTCTAGCCAGAGCATTTAGACAAGAAAAAGAAATACAAGGTATCAAAATTGGAAAGGAAGAAGTAAAACTCTCACTGTTTACAGATGATATACTATACGTCGAAAACCCTGAAAAATCCACAGCAAAACTACTGGAGCTAATAAATGAGTACAGCAAAGGGGCAGGTTACAAGATCAACACTCAAAAATCTGTAGTGTTTCTATACACTAGTAATGAACAATCTGAGGGGGAAATCAAGAAATGAATTCCATTTGCAATTGCAACTAAAAGAATAAAATATTTAGGAATAAATTTAACTAAAGAAATAAAAGATCTATACAAAGAAAACTACAAGAAACTGTTAAAAGAAATCACAGAAGACCTAAATAAATGGAAGGGCATACCATGTTCATGGATTGGAAGAATAAATATAGTTATGATGTCAATTCTATATAAATTGATTTACAGATTCAATGCAATACCAATTAAAAGCCCCAAAACTTCCTTTTCAGAAACAGAAAAACCAATATCCAGAATTTATCTGGAAGAGCACGGTGTCCCGAATAGCTAAAATTACCCTGAGGAAAAAAAATGAAGTCAGAGGTCTCACACTATCTGACTTTAAGGCATATTATGAAGCTACAAGTGGTCAAAACAGCATGGTACTGGCATAGAGATAGATCTACTGACCAATGGAATAGAATAGAGTGTTCAGATATAGACCCTCTCATCTATGGACAATTGATCTTTGATAAGGCAGTCAAGCCAACTCACCTGGGACAGAACAGTCTCTTCAATAATTGGTGTCAAGAGAACTGGATATTCATATGCAAAAGAATGAAAGAGGACCCATATCTCACACCCTATACAAAAATTAACTCAAAATGGATCAACGACCTAAACATTAGATCGAAGGCCTTAAAACTGTTAGGAGAAAATATCTTATAAATCTTATAATAGGAGGCAGTTTCCTAAAACTTACACCCAAAGCACGAGCACTGAAGAAGGAAAGAAAGAAATGGGAACTCCTGAAAATTAAACACTTTTGTGCATCAAAGAACTTCGTCAAGAAACTAAAAAGACAGTCTACACAATAGGAGACAATATTTGGATATATCAGATAAAGGCCTAGTATCCAGAATTTATAAAGAGACTGTTCAACTCAACAACAAAAAGACAGCCAACCCAATTACAAAACGAGCAAAAGACTTGAACAGACACTTCTCAGGAAAGGAAATACAAATGGCCAAAAGGCACATGAAGAGATGCTCAACTTCCTTGGCTATTAGAGAAATGCAAATCAAAACCACAATGAGATGTTATCTCACACCCACAAGAATGGCCATTATCAATAAAGCAGAAAATGACAAGTGCTGGAAAGGATGTGGAGAAACAGGCACACTTATCCACTGTTGGTGGGAATGTCAAATGGTACTACTTCTGTGGAAGACAGTATGGCAGTTTCTCAAAAAGCTAAATATAGAATTGCCATATGACCCAGCAATACTACTGCTAGGTATCTATTTAGAGGACATGAGGGCAAGGACACAAATGGACATTGGCACATCAATGTTTATAGCAGCATTATTTACAATTGCCAAGAGATGAGAAGAGTCAAAATGTCCATCAACAAAAGAGTGGCTAAACAAACTGTGGTATATACATACGATGGAATATTATGCAGCTGTAAGACAGAATAAAGTTATGAAGTATGTAACAACATGGATGGACCTTAAGAACATTATGCTGAGTGAGATTAGCTGGAAATAAAAGGACAGATACTGTAGGGTCTCACTGATATGAACTGACATTAGTAAATAAACTTGGAGAATTTCATTGGTAACAGAAACCATCAGGAGATAGAAATAGGGTAAGATATTGGGTAGTTGGAGGTGAAGGGATACAAATTGTGCAACAGAACTGAATGTAAAAACTTAGAAATGGACAGTACAATACTACCTAACTGTAATACAATTATGTTAAAACACTGAATGAAGCTGAATGTGAGAATGATAGAGGGAGGGCTAGGGGAACAAATGAAATAAGAAAGAAAGATAGACCATAAAGACTGAGATGGTATAATCTAGGAATGCCTAGAGTGTATAATGACAGTGACTAAATGTACAAATTAAAAAAATGTTTTTGCATGAGGAAGAACTAAGGAATGTTATTACTGCAGGGTGCTGAAAATAGATGGTAATTAATATTTTAAAATTTTAATTCATATGTGAGACTAAAGCAAAAAAAATGTTTATTTGGTACAAAATCTATATTTTGACTAGTGCATTTCCTAATATAACTTATACACTGTAAGTACATGGAACCTTGAGTAGGACATGAGATTTTGTTCGTTTGTCCAGAGTGATGCTCTGATAAATTCCAGAGTGATTTGAACAGTGAATAAAAAGTATTTGCAAAGTCCCCTTTGGGGAATGGTGAGAAAGGGGGAAAATTCAACTTCCCCAACTTGAATTCTTGATATTCTCACAAGCAGTGTGGACAACCAAAGCTATAGGCTGAGCCCCCAGTCTTGGGGTTTGTTCATATGAAACTTAACCCCACAAAGGATAGGTCAAGCCTACCTAAAATTAGGCCTAACAGTCACCCCCAAGAGAACCTCTTTTGTTGCTCAGACGTAGCCTCTCTCTCCAACCAACACAACAAGCAAACTCACCACCCTCCCCCATCTATGTGGGATATAACTCTAGCAGTGTGGACCTTCCTGGCAATGTGGGACAGAAATCCTAGAATGAGCTGAGACTCACCATCTAGGGATTGAGAAAACCTTCTCGACCAAAAGGGGGAAGAGTGAAATGAGACAAAATAAAGTATCAATGGCTGAGAGATTCCAAACCAAGTTGAGAGGTTATCCTGGAGGTTATTCTTACACATTAAATAGACATCACCTTGTTAGTCAAGATGTAATGGAGAGGCTGGAGGGTACTGCCTGAAAATGTAGAGCTGTGTTCCAATAGCCACATTTCTTGAAGATGACTGTATAATGATATAGCTTTTACAATGTGACTACATGATTGTGAAAACCTTGTGTCTGATGCTTCTTTTATCTACCTTATCAACAGACAAATAAAACATATGCAATAAAAATAAATAATAGGAGGAACAAATGTTAAAATAAATTTAGTTTGAAATGTTAGTGATCCATGAAAGGGAAGGGGAAGGGGTATGGGTTTATGAATTTTTTTCTGTTTTCTTTTTATTTCTTTTTCTGAATAGATGCAAATGTACCAAGAAATGATCATGATGATGAATATGCAACTATGTGATGATACTGTGAATTACTGATTATATATGTAGAACGGAATGATCAAAAGTTAAGAATGTTTGCGTTTGTTTGGTGTCTTTTAGTATTTTAAGAAAAATTTAAAAATTAAAAAAAAAAGCAGTGTTTCTTAACTCAAATTGTACTCAATCAACTAAAAAGCCTCCATACTAATAACCAGGTGCTACTGCCACCTCCACCCCAGAGATTCTGATTTAAAGGGTTTACGGTAGTAGCAAAGAATTAGGTTTTTATTTTTAATTCTCCAAGTGATTCCAACGAGCATTCAGGGTTGAGAAACACTGGGGAATAGAAATGGATCTGGTTGTGATGATATAGCTCAGAAAAACAGACTCAACTCAGTGAGGCAAAATGGAAGTAAAGATTTCCAAACAATAAAAATCTTGAAAAGTAAAAGTATAAACCTTTCTACAACCAATAAAATTCTACAAATATAGAAAGCTACTTAATGGTCAAAAATTTCTAATATATTCCTCTTTCAAATGATCTTCTTCAATCTTATATATGCATACTTAAAGTATATACAAGTCCCTTTTCTTCTCAAAAATAAATTTCTTCTCTATAAAAAATGAGATTACATACTAATTGAAATTTGTTTTATTCAAGTAAAGGAGAAGCATAGGTATTTTTCTAGGTTAATGAACACAAATATGTTCCAAATACATAAAATGTGAAATTCTATATATCTGTAATGTATCTGTATTCACATATTCATCATACTAAGGCTATTCTATAATCTATTTAACCATTCAACTACTGATAGAGAGAGGATCTATCAATTTTTTTGCTATTATAAATTATGCTACATATTTCCTAATGTATTGGTTCTTTTATTTCTGTAGGTTAAATTCCTATAGATATTAGATTTGCTAAGTCCAAAGATATCACACATATTTTATTAAGTACTAGTTGATAACATTCCCAAAAAGTTACAGTAAATAATAATCCCATCAAAAGTGTATGAAAGGGCCAATTTTTCTGTACATTCACCAATGAATGGTGGATGGTAATAATCCTTTCTATACAATGTCTCAATTTCATGATTTTATAAAATGGAGGTTCTCAATTCTCCTGCCCTGACCATGTTTAGCCCCTCATCACTATGCCAAAAGGGCTTCAAAACACAAGTAAATTTTACACAAGATTATTTTACTTGAGTAATTTTTGCATTATTACTTTTATTTTCTTTACATATAAACTATTAACTTACCTGAAGACAAAAGGCTATTGATCATCTCCAAAAATGTTGGATGTATAAACTGGTAATCCTCAAGAAGTAAAACAACCTGTTGTGCTTCAATACCTACAAGATGCAGCACCTGCTCGATGAGAAAATACTTTTTAATGCCTTTAAGAATTTTTGCTATAATCAAAAATTATCATGATGCATGTCATATTATCATGATATATTTGTATGCTTGTTTATTTATTTATATTTGGGTAACCAAAACTAAAATCAAAATCAGCCATAAAGTATGAAAAGTTAATCCAGTCGAAGGATAAATACAAAAAAATTTTTTAAGTACTTTAAATTTATAAGTATTTTACAGCTAGGATATTAAAACAAAAACTAGCAGATCATTTTAATATACACCGACATATTTTTCATGTAAAAACTCTATTCTTTTGCTTATTTCCCATGCACTTATAAACACCCCACAATTTCTACCTGGGGTACCTGGGAAAAGAAATCATAACAGAATAGGAACCTTTTTACTACCTGGAAATAGCAATATAATTTTCTAATAATCACTGAAAATTAATAATAAAAATTAAAACAAAGACTATGGAGTATATCAGAGACTTAAAAGGTTTTAAAATATTTTTAGAAGATTAGTGAATGTGGTTTAAACTGAAATAAAGCAAAAGACTGTGAGCAACTCACATGTTTGAGATCATTTTTGAACTGCTTCAGTTCATATCCTCTGGAAATCTTTGGAGTAAACAGCACTGCTCCATGCATATGACTGACTAACGAAGTGATGGTCCGACGACCTACACCACTGCGTCCTGCTAGTAGAAGTGAACCTCCAGGGAAACTCAGCACTCTGTCTATCCTAGACATGTACTCCAGGACTTCTTGGAAAAGTAAAATATCTAAATTCTGGTTATCTCGTCCATAATGAATAAGACCCTTTTAAAAAATTACAAAGAATATTTTATAATTAATATAAGTCTTAATTACATAAAAAATATCAATTATCTAGATTAAAATATTACATTTTTATATGCTATAGAGAGGAATGAAGTGAGTATAGGTCATCTCCCACCCAATATTCTATGCATAAATCCAGATTTAGAGGAGCTCTCTAAAGAAAAATATATACGGTGTGAAACAAGTTTAAGAGTCTACAAAAAAAGAATTATTGGGGGGTAAGCATTATTACAACCATGAAAAAGCAATGTGAGGCAGCATGTTAAATACAAAAACTCCAAAAACTCTCAAATTTTATAAGTTGTTACAATCAAGTTAATGCACATTTATTATGAAACAATCCTAGGACCCTAGAAAGCCCGTGTCTAAAAAAATATTTTACAAACTCTTATTCTTATGCACTGCTTGGAAATGAATAAAAAGCCCACACACGTAGGTAGACAGGTGTTTCAGTGGTAGAAAGCTTGCCTGCCATGTGGGAGGTTCGATTTCTGGCCCATGCATCCCCCTCACTCCCTCCCCTCAAAAAAGCCCACATAGGTAGCTTGCCCTTCCCTGGGCTATCTGATAGATAGAGTGCAGGAAGAGAGAAAGGACCATTAGAATTTCCATATTGCAATATCTGCTCTAAACAGACCAATTAGTTTACAAGTCCATGAAAAACTTCCTAATATAAAATCCACACTAGTTTTCAATACAAATGTTAATTTTAAAGCAATCATACATAATACTATTTCTTCTTTATTAAAACAAGCACACGCACAAAAATCTAAGACAGTGCTACTAAAGTTTCAGTGAACCAAAAGCATCTACATCACCCGGAAGCCTACTAGAAATTCAAATTCTTTGGGCCCAATCTACTGAAATAGATTTCTCAAAGGATAGAACCCAGGATTCTGCATATGTTCTGGTTCTTCAACTGATTCTGATACTCAGGAAAGTTTAACAATCACCGCTTTAGGATGATTTCCAAATTAAATTAAGTCTCATTCATATTTCCAATATCGGATACCTCCTCCCTACATGTATACTGGCAATGTTTTATACTTATCTGTGTAAGTAGATGTGCATCCAGTTAGATTTGCCTCATTGGATTAAATTCCAAAAGACAAGATCTATCTATTCTATGATCTTTCATCTCTACACTTTCAAAACAATTGTAATACATATTTTAAAATATCTTAACTGAATCCAAATTTAAATTCATGATTCATATACCTTTCTAATAACATCCTTGAGATCTGCAGAGTTTAGTTTTCCAAGTGGTTTTCCATGAGGAGGCAATGGTTGTCCTGGGGCTGCCCTTGCTCCTGAATTATATCGGGCACCCCATGTAACATAGAAGCTATCTGGAGAAATAAAAGGATTTTTGTTTTATATGAATTATTGTAATGGGAACATCGGTAAATATGCTGCTCACTAAATTAGTTTTAAATTAGTCAGTCCAAATAAGATAATTTTCAGAAAGGCAAATATAAATTTTTGATTTTCAAAGTGTGCCTTGGAAGATCAATAAGATCAGTAAAGATACAAAGACCTTAAACTGTGATTTCAAGATCTACCTGAAAACTGACATTATCCCTATTTATCTTCACCTTTCCACTTTTTCTCCCCAAATGAACTGGCTTCCTTCTAAATTTCTACTACTACTACTCCTACTTTCCACCCCCAATTTGTACCATTTTCCTTCCCCTTCTCCAGAATCTCCACACTAAATCCATGAAGTAAAAATAATTTACATAAAAGAATTTACACAAAATTGACAAAACAATCCCAAAACTCTGAGAAAGAGTTATTGATGCTAACAAGATCCTGACTTCTAAAACAAAAGAATAAACAAATTTGAGACAAAAATCCCCCAACCTTCCTTTAAATTAGATACCCAATAAGATGCCAGCATTGTCTAATTCAGGTTATGCCACTTTCTTTGCAAGAAGAAACACCATTAAATTTTCTGACTAAAAGATGGAGTATTTAAGAACCAAAAGCCTCTCCATACAAAGCCATCAAAGCTCAGGCCACAATGACATAAACCCTTAGTCAGATCAAGCCAATTTTGAAGTACTACCAGGTTTTTCTCAGCATTTCATCCTACCCTAGGTTCTCTTGAAATCATTTCCTGATTCCTGAACTTTGGTGGTAACAAGAAAATTTCTTCAATCAATCCCTTCATCCTTCCCACCTTCAAGATTCCCTTTAGTTTATGTAATTATGGCTCCAAGACTAATATCAAATCCAGAAATGTATAAGTTATAGAATGCAATGTATAAAGTTTTTGAGTCCTAGTTTCCCACTCTGAAGAAAAGAACCTCATTTTGTAGATGGAAAGCAGTTTCATTAGTGACTATTTCCATATTGCGGTATTCTCTTAACAAAGTCCCTCTCACCATGGTGATTTCCATCTTATATGCATTACTTCCACAATAGTTTTCAAAACCTAAATTAGTTTTTAAGCAGTAACTGTTGCAAATGTAACACAGCTGTTTTGGCTGAATGGCATGTGTTTTGTTTATCATAACAATGGATGAAGGTGGTATTAAGAATATGTAAGAACCTCTGCACTATAACATTATGGGTAATGATAGGAAAAAGAAAAGCCATTGCTCTTAGGCAAAAGTTCATTGTAATCTAATATGAATTTCATACATTTATTGCTGTTAAAAAAATAAAAAGTAGTGAAAATCCTTCAGGAAAAATAACTTTGCATTGCAAATGTAAAACTCTATGGCCTAAATTCCCTTTTTCCAAGGAAACAACTATCATCACCATATAGACCAGTGTGGAACATAATTACTGAATTCTAGAAAAAAATACGAAAAACTGAGGAGTTCTTATGGAAAAGATAACACTAAAATTATTCAAAGCTTTAATTTACTTAGAAAATAGATAGAAGAAGTCATTCTACTTGTGAGAAAAATCATTGTAAATATCTCATAACAATTATATATTTACATAAACTCGGTAATTATTATTACCTGCCATATTATCTAACATATCTGTGCCCCAATCTCCTTGAAACACTGATGTTAAAATGCTGTCAAACAAATGAAGTTCCTTTCCACCAACAATTTTGTCACGAAATAAGCGGTGTGCTTCATATGCTACTATTTCTAATACATAATCTAGTGGATGGTGTGACGATCCTAAAAAAGCAAAATATTTTTAATCACATTGAAAGAAAAAATGATTTGAAATGGTCTATATTTCAACAAAATACTAGAAATAAAGAACAAGAATTTACATACCATAATTTTGGCATCAGATAAATAGAAGAAAAGGAAAAAAAGTTAAAATTCATTTTGTTAATAAGTTGGTAAGTTTGTGTGTTTATTAGAAGGCTATAATACATACTATATTATCTTTAATTGTCCAATAAAATAGTTATCTATATTAATAACATGAATTGGCTACTAAGAATAACTTCATTTTTTTCCAAAAATCAAGTTTAAACAGTTATAATCATAAAGAGTTGGAAGAAGAAATAAAATATACAATTATTGTTACAATTCTCATTTAGCCTACCTTATACAAATACCATATACAGTATAAATGCAACACATAATTTGGCATTCTAAAGAAAAATAAGTGATTTGAAATCATGAAAGAAAACTTACCTCCTTCTAAATCATATCTGAATAAGCCAAGAACCCACTGGGTGAGAATGCAGGGAGTAAAGAAATAGTGACTATAATCATCAACAGTAAATTTGGCCCGCACCTGAAGAGAAAATATCGTAAATGGTTTACTTTATTAGATATATCATCATGCTATAAATTTTTCAAGGAAATGCTAAGTTCAATCTATGGATGGAACTATATTTCAATATAATTAATTTCCTTTGTTATCTTGCATAGTTATTTTGCTATTTGATACACTTAAAAATTTTATTCTAAGAAGATATTTTTCAGGCTTCAACACACTGTCAAAGGTGGTCCATGGCAAAAAATAAAAAACAAAAAAATTGAAAAGCACTGCTAAGGGGACTTCCAGGAAGATGGAAGAATGGGATAAGCTGAGTTCACCCCGATTCCAAAGAACTCCTAGAGAAGTGACAGAAAAATGACCAGGACAGCAATAACAGGGTGCAAGTGACCTGCAGGGTCATCTACACTATATAGCGAAGTCCTGGATGAAAGAGTTGATATATTGGGATTCAGAGAATGGGGTGATTAGGCTCTACCATGACTGCACCGGGGACAAAAGCCTGTGCACCAAGGTAAGTACCTATACCTCTAGCTAGCTTGGGAGATCAGCTGCCTCAGCTCTGCAGCCCAGACCTCTCATGGAGAACCCAGAAGCCAGCAAATTGCTTTCCCTGCTCATAGAGACCACACAGCTAGTGCACAGAACCTACCATACCCCTTTCCATACCGCAGCCTGGAGCCCTCAGGAGTGCTGGGATGGGGAGTCAGGGACAAGGAAGGAAGCCATGCCATGCCCACGTGCCCCTGCACACCTCCAAGCCCCACAACCCCATGCCATGCCCCTCACCACCATGCCATGCCCTGCACCCCTACACATCATGCCATGGCTACCCAGCAGGCAATTCCAGGTTGGCTGTGGATAGGGGCAACGAACAAACCCAGTCCCACAGCCCAAGGTCATTCTAAGAGGAAGCCTGGGGGCCACAAAACCCATTGTGCCCACAAGTGGAATCTTCACAGAGGTGCACACTGCACGCCCCTCAGCCCCAGGGTTGGCCGATTTCAGCGTGCACTGGAACAGGCAAACCTAGCACCTGGCTGTAATTCCACTGGTTTCCATTCCAGCTCAACCAGCTGCCACAGACAGGGAATGGCAGGCCTGAGGGAAAGATGAGGCCCAAGAATACCATCTTCTGGGAAGAAACAGAAAGTGCAGTCTGGCAAATTTACTATTTGTCTAGCTTCAAACTGACCCTCAAGTACAGATGCATACCCTGAATGAGGTCGGGGCCTTGGTTTGTATAATTACTCACAAACCAAGTGCCAAAGGAGAGCTTCCAATGCAAACACAAACAAATACAAAACTTATGATTGAGGAAAATCAACTTCAAAGTACCCTTTGAAAATAATCAAATGCCTCGAGCCAACAGAAAATCACAAAGCATGTGAAGAGGCAGGAAGATATGGCCCAGACAAATGACCAAATTATACCACCAGGGGAGAGACATGGAACAATCAATCAAAGAAGTTCATACAAATCTCCTAAATGAATTCAGTGGGTTGCCTAATGACATAAACGAGATCAAGATGACACTAGAAGACCATAAGGAAGAATTTGAAAGAACAAGTAACAGATATCAGAGATGAAAGATACTGTAGACCAAATTAAAATATATGAGAGACATATAGCAGCAGATTTGAAGAGGCAGAAGAAAGAATAAGCAAACTAGAGGACAGGACAATTGAATTCAAATACACAAAAAAACAAATGGCAAAAAAGATGAAAAAATTTGAATTGGCTCTCAGGGAAATGATGGAGATCATGAAGCATACAAATACAAGAATCATCAGTGTCCCAAAAGGAAAAGAGAAGAGTAAAGGCCTAGGAAGACTAATTGAGGAAATAAAAGGGGGAAAACTCCCTAACTTTCATAAAAGACCCTAAATGTGCAAATCAAAGAATACCAACAAACCTCAAATAGAATAAATCCAAATAGGCCTACTCCAAGACTATATTATTCAACATTCTGTCAAATGTTAAAGAGAAGCAGAAAGTCCTGAAAGTGGCAAGAGAAAAGCGATTCACCATATACAAGGGAAACCACATCAGACTGAGTTTGGACTAATCAACAGGCACCATGGAGGCAAGAAGGCAGGAAGATATGGCCCAGACAAATGACCAAATTATACCACCAGGGGAGAGACATGAACAACCAATCAAAGAAGTTCATACAAATCTCCTAAATGAATTCAGTGGGTTGCCTAATGACATATGATATATTTAAGATCCTTAAAAAGAAAGACTTCCAGTCAAGAATCCTCCATCCAGCCAAGTTGCCCTTCAAAAGTGAGGAAGAGATTAAAATTTTCACAGAAAGACAAAGGCTGACAGAATTTGTCAACAAGAGACCAACCCTACAAAAAATACAGAGCAAATATAGACAAATGAACTGCACATTAAGAGATGTTCATTTCATTACCTATAAGGGAAATGCAGATCAAGACCACAATGAGATATCGCCTCACACCTATAAAAATGGCTGCTATCAAACAAACAGGAAACAACAAATGTTGGAAAGAATGTGGAGAAATTAGGACACGTATGCACTGCTAGTGGGAATGTATAATGGTACAGCTGCTATGGAAGTAGTTTGGTGGTTCCTTAGAAACTAAAAATCAAGTTGCCCTATCACTCAGCAATACCACTACTAGGTATATGCCCAGAAAAGCTGAAAGCAGTGACATAAACAGACATTTCCACATCGATGTTCATAGCAGCATTATTCACAGTTGTCAAAAGATGGAAACAATCCATGTGCCATCAACAGATGAGTAGATAAACAAAATGTGGTATATACATACAATGGATTAGGCAGCTGTTAGAAGAAGTGAGCTCCTGAAGCATATGACAACATGGATGAACCTTGACATAGGCTGAGTGAAATAAATCAGACATAAAAGGACAGATACAGTATGTTTTTGCTATTAGGACACTGGTAAAGATAAACTCAGAGGTTTACAACATAGAATATAGGGACCTGGAAATACACAGAAGCTAGAGATAGGTGAATGGTTAGCTAATGAAGTTGAACTTAAATGTAAGGGAAGGGATAAGTATGAAAGCAGTTCATTAGTGGGTTTATAAGTAATATTGTCATACTGAAAGTGAACATGATGGACATGGGTTGTAGAGAGCGATGTATCCCACAGATTAACACTACAAATATAAATAAGTTTTCATGACCTACTACAAAGGTATAAATCTTGTAGAAAGAGTCAATAATATAGGGGTATGGGGGGAAACTACTATTACATGCTCTGGTCTATATTTAACAGGAAGATATCCACAGTACCACAGCAAAGCAGTGGAGCGGTAAATAACAGGGGGGATAAGATACGAGTTAAATGGAAATTTGGATTTTCTATTTGGCAAGGGTATGTCCATCGCTTATTTTTCTATTGGGAGCAATGAAAATTGTCTAAAATTGAGAGTGTTGATAATTGAACAACTAAGTAAGGATAATGTGAGACACGGATCATCCTCATTTAGAACAATCCTGAAACATATGACTACATGGATGATCCTTGACATAGGCTGAGTAAAATAAGCCAGACATAAAAGGACAGACACAGTATGATTTTGTTATTATGAACTTGGTAAAGATAAACTCAGAGGTTAATCTGAATTTGGACATTATCCATGATTAGCAATGGACAGAGGTGGCTGAAGGATACATTGACTGAAAAGTAGAATGGCAAACTATGGTGTATACATGTGATCGAATATTGCGTGGCTACAAAAAGGAATAAAGTCGTGAGGCATGCAATGTTGTAAATGAACCGTTTGGACATTATGTGATGCATAATAAGCCACAAACAAAAGAACAAATATCATATGCTCTCAATTTAAAATACTTATAAGAAAATCAGGACCTAGATTGTAAGTTCTTTTACCAATCATATTTAGTCCAGAACAGAAGCTCTGGAATGTTATTTCTTAAATTTTGAGATGTTGTGCTATACATGCATAACCTGGTACTTCCCTGAACTTTGGCTCTCCATGTAACACCTAAGTCTCAGAGTTGGAGCTCTGCAGCTCTGAATGTCAGCATTGCTACATACAACAACTGTTAAAGAAACTGAAAAAGATCAGGCTTCAATTAAAAATAAGAATGATGTGTGAGACTAAAGCAAAAAATGTTTCTTTGGTACAAAATTTTTATTTGACTAGTGTATTTCCTAATATAACTTATGTAGACAGCTTAATTGAACACTGTAAGTACATGGAATCTTGAGTAGGGCATGAGGTTTTGTAGGTTTGCCCACAGTGATGCCCCAATAAATCCCAGAGTGATTTGAACAGTGAGTAAAAAGTATTTGCAAAGTCCCCTTTGGGGAATGGTGAGAAAGGGGAAAATTCAACTTCCCCAAGTGGAGAATTCTTGATATTCTCACAAGTGGTGTGGACAACCAAAGCAATAGGCTGAGCCCCCAATCTTGGGGTTTGTTCATATGAAACTTAACCCCACAAAGGATACGTCAAGCCTACTTAAAATTAGGCCTAAGAGTCACCCCCAAGAGAACATCTTTTGTTGTCCCGATGTGGCCTCTCTCTCCAGCCAACACAACAGGCAAACTCACCACCCTCCCCCTGTCTACGTGGGACATGATTCCCAGGGGTGTGGACCTTCCTGGTAAAGTGGGACAGAAATCCTAGAATGAGCTGGGACTCAGCATCAAGGGACTGAGAAAACCTTCTCGACCAAAAGGGGGAAGAGTGAAATGAGACAAAATATGTCAATGGCTGAGAGATTCCAAACAGAGTCGAGAGATTATCTTGGAGGTTATTCTTACGCACTAAATAGATATCACCTTGTTAGTCAAGATGTAATGGAGAGACCGGAGGGAACTGCCTGAAATTGCAGAACTGTGTTCCAGTAGCCATATTTCTTGAAGATGACTGTATAATGATATAGCTTTTACAGTGTGGCTGTGTGATTGCGAAAACCTTGTGTCTGATGCTCCTTTTATCTACCTTATCAACAGATGAGTAAAATATACGGAATAAAAATAATAGGGGGAACAAATGTTAAAGTAAATTTAGATTGAAATGTTAGTGATCAATGAATGGAGAGGTAAGGGGTATGGTATGTATGAATTTTTATTTGTTGTCTTTTTTTTTCTGAATTGATGCAAATGTTCTAAGAAATGATCATGTTTATGAATATGCAATTATGTGATATTGTGAATTACTGATTATATATGTATAACGGAATGATCATATGTTAAGAATGTGTTTTTTATATATTTTTTAAATTAAAATTAATAATAAATAAAAAATTTTTAAAAATAAACAAGTAATAGGGGGAACAAAGGTTAAAATAAATTTAGTAGCTTGAAATACTAGTGTTCAGTGAGAGGGAGGAGTAAGGAGCATGGCATGCATGAGTTTTTTCTTTTTTCTTTCTTTTGCTGGAGAGATGCACATGTTCAAAAAAATGATCATGGTGATGAATCCCTAACTATGTGATGATATGTACACTGATTGTCCACCATGTATGAAATGTTTGCATGTCAAGAATATTTGTATGTTTGTTGTGTACAATAAAAATATTAAAAAAAATAAAACTAGAGAAGTGCTGGGAAAAAAAAAGAAATAAGAATGAAGCTGATTAAGAATTAAGATAAATCAGAATATGGGGGCACATACTCTAATTCAACCTGTCTGGAGAGATCATTTAAACAAGTGAAGCACATGGAGCCCAGAATGGGAATGAGGGCTTGTTATTCTGCATAGCTTAACGTAATACTGGATATATCCCAGAGTATGGGGGCAGATAATTAAAAAGTATTGGCAAAATCGCTTGAGGGACAGGAGAAAAAATATGGAATTATTAAACCTTACTCCCAAAGAAACCCCTAATACTGTCTCAAACATTAGGAACTCCCAATTCAATAGGCCAAGGCCTGGATCTTGAGGCTTGCTCTTAAGAAGCTTATTTCTATAACATAGAAGCTAAGCCTACCTATAGTTATGCCTAAGAGGTACTTCCAGAGAACCTCTTTTGTAGCTCAAATGTGGCCTCCCTCTCTCTAAGCCCAATTCTTCAAGGAAAATCATTAGTCTTCCCCCTACATGGGACATGACGTCCAGGGGTGAAAGTCTCCCTGGCAGTATGGGATCAACAACATCTTCCTGCTCAAAAGGGGGAAAAGAATTATAACAAAATAAAGTATCAGTGGCTAAGAGAGTTCATATAGAGTAGAGAGGCTATTCTGCAGGCTACTCTTATGCAAGTTTCAGCTAGATATTCCCAATTACCATGGTTTGCTAAACTCCAACCAAAACCATTCCTATTAAGCCTAAAGAACACCTAGGGCTCTGTTTGAGATTCTACAAAAGTTTCACACACTAAGATTACTTTCCAGAAATCTACAACCTTCAAATGGTTCCTAAGTCAGTTAAGTCCTAAAATCACTAGGGGTCAGCCTCTCCAAAAACATCAACTAGTTCCATCTCCCACCCCATATTACTGATACCCCTATCCAACATGAAAAAATTAGAATGGGCATAACCCAAATACCCCTAAAGAGTGGGAGAAGGTACAAAGGAGGAGGAGGAGCTATAACAGAGGAGATAGGATTTAACAAATGAGTATGACTGCTGACTCAATATATTGATATTTCTTTTAGTCTCCATTATCTTGGAGTAGCTAGAAGGAAAAGCCTGGAATTGAGAAACTATAACCCGTACCAAACTCTGAACTCTGTTCTATAACCACTTGTTACAATATACTTTGAAATTTAATGTTCTTTTGTATATATATTTCACAATAGAAAAATGTTTGTTTTTTGAAAAAGCCCTGCTAGAGAAAGGGATTCAAGGAAAGTTAACCCAAACTTTATAAAACAATGTTTTGCAATTCCAAGGCACTCACAGGACTAGGTAAGACCCACTTTCTAATGGTGGAAAACACGGCACTATCTTCAAGTACTGAAGTCACTGAACTTTTGACAAATCTAAGTGTCTCTCCTCAACACAAAACAAATAAAGAGCGTGTCCTTTCCTCTCTGCAGATAGAGCCATTGTCCTTATTCAGGCCTTAATCATTTATCATCTGGATTAATTTAGGAAAAATAAATAAATTTAAAAAATCTTGGTTTTTAACTTATCTTTCCTCATTTCTACTCTAATCCTATAAAAAGCATGGTCAAAAAAAAAAAAAGCATGATCCATAAACACTTCCATAACTGCACTTAAGTAGGTACAGTAGACACCGTCCCTTAAGTAGGAAGACCTTCTTCTTTCATCTCTAGCCACTTTGTGAACTTCTATTTATTTTCTTTTTACTTTCTATTTATTTTTCAAAACAGATCAAATTTCACCTCCTCCTATGCCATTATCACACACAACAAAGTTATTTATCCCCTCCCTCTGTGCTATCTCTGTAACTTGTACACATGCTGTTATTACAGTTATCATATTGTATTAATTTGTTTAAATGACATGTCCATCATTTGACTATAAACTTACAGTGAAAGGTGACTCACTCATCCTTACATCCATAGGACTAGCAATGGCAAGGGAAGGCACTAAATAATTGTCTTCTATGTACTTGATGCTTATTTTCAAGTATCTTCCCATTTTACCAAGGAAGGATACTTTAGACATTTCCTCATAGGTAGCAGGAAATGAATAAGTATCAAAGACTATTCTCAGGTTTGAAGCCTAGATGACAGAAAGTGATAACAAATTATCTATCCATCCATTGATTCATTAATTTAACTAATATTTATTGAATACCTTTATTAGACATTATGTTGGGCTAGCTGGGAAATACAATAGTGAATAAGGGACACATAGTACATGGCTTCATGGAGCTCACTCTCTAGTAGAAATGTATAATAAACTGCAGGAAAGTAAAGCCTGGGGATCAACATAGAAGTCAGGATTAAGACAGTCTTTGGGAATGATACAAATAGATGTGAAAACTACAATATGAAAGAGGTACATATACCTGCTCATATACTTGTACCATAGATCCTGCTAAGAGGTAAATTTTTGAGGAAGATCCCCAAATGGAATGATTCTTCAAATTTTTATGCAGAACTGGTTCCAAATAAGCTCCATAAATTGTTTGTAATTGTTCTCTTTCCGGGTAGCTAAAAAAACCCAAACATACAAGAAAGAAAACAAGTTGAACTAGATCAACATCCTAAACCATTATTTAAATGTTAATATTAATTTTTATTTTAATGGTTTCAAACTGTGCTGCTCTAAGACTAAACGCCTCTTAGGCTTACACAGGGGCTAAAGGGGAGGCCAGGTTCAAGGTACCAACTCTCATGCCAATCAAATCAGATCTCCAATTATCTATTGTTGAATACTGTCAAATTTCATGATTTCACAAAATTATTTAAAAACATAATTATGTGAAAAATCACTCATTTTAGAAAAGACCAAATGAAAATTTTGCTTAAGAAAATACATTTTGAGTTAAGTATTGCCTATACAAAGGGTAGTAATCCACCTCAGAATTATAAAAATAGACTAAAGCAAATAAAATCAAGTCATTTTTCCCATACCAAAATTATAAAATCTATTTCACTATGGCTTAATTGATGGTAGTAACATTTCTGAAAGAAGAATGCTAATAGATGAGGTCCAATCAGCATGAAATCTTAAAAGCAATGGTTGTTCAGTCAAAATTTAACAGTCTTTAACCAGAGGAGACAGAGCCATAACCAGAAGATTCAGGAGTTCCTGTAACAATTATGGACCATGAAGATGAATGGCTGTGACTGATATCATCAGCCACTTTAATGACCTAACTTTCCTTTGTTCAGATTCAAATTTTCTTTTAGTTTTCTTTATCAAAGTTGATAGCATTTTGATCTATAAAATCTATAAAACATTTATAATCTATAATCCACTATTCAGATTTCTGATATTGCTATTTGGACACAGATAATGCAAATCACTTTTGTTTATTTCTTTAAAAATTTCTAGTATTATGAAATGTTTTATTAAAGCTTTTATCAATTCTAATTGTCCAATATTAGAAATTATGGCATACAGTTTGAGAAAGACAGAAAAAAATAATATCAGAGCTTAAGTTTGACCCATTTTTATATTACTCTAGAAAATACAATTATATGTCTCCCCCAAATTAAAAAAAATATTGAAAAACACTAAGATACATACTCTATAGCACAAAGACGAACAATAGAAGTAAATCTGGTTGTAAGTTTATGTCTTCCCAGTCTTCCTCCAGCTGACATAGAAGCTACAATTTGAATATTTTCTAAACCAACCCATTCCAAATTTTCATCATAAAATCCTTGATATGTCAAAACCTATTTGAAAACAAATGTATTTTACTCATACTAGTGGATACAAGCCCGTGGGGACAGTCTATCACATTATTTTCAGTAGTGACTTACATGATAGCACCAATCACATTGAGTGATTTCCTAAGATACAGTTTTTATTTATACATGTGCATAGACACCACTAGTTTTTCTAACCATGATAGAAAAAGTTTTTGCCTAAATTCAATTGTTTCCAAATTCAACCATCATTCTCTAACTAAAGAATTTACAACTGAAATATATTCTTATATCACTTAAAAATAATACTGGCCAAGTCTCTATGTTCAATTAATGTCAGCTGAAATATCATTTCAAAATGCTTTTCTCTCCAATAAACATTAAAATCCAGATCTTATTATAAATCTACCAGCAATTATTTTTAAAAATTGAAAGGAGTCAAGAGGAAAATACAGGGAAAAAATTCTTTATTTTCGACAAATACTTGATTATATTCTGTTGTTTCACAGTAAAGTTAAATTTAGACCAAATAAATATAATAAGCTCTAAGAATTTAGGGTTCTCTAGTGTGATGTAAATCATGTAAAGGAATAAAATCTTTCACATGGAGTGAGAGAATGTGTGATCTCAAATCCTTACTTGGGCAAAGAGAGAGAACTGATGGGCTAAGACAGCCAGAAAGGGGCATGGTTAAATAAGTACAATACTGTCAGAAGAATGCATATTAAAGAAAATAACATAGAAATTTCCCCAAATCCAACAGCATCCCCAGCTTCTGCTTGTTTCAAGAATAAAGGACAGTAACTGATGTAAGTTAAAGGCTGTTTTTACTCTCCCTGTGATATATCATCTCGATGTAATACTAAAGGTAGTAAAGATCAAAAAAAGTAGCACTGGAGTGTTTTCAAGAGTTTAATTACTATGACACACGCTAGATAAAACTGCCTCCATGGAAAAAAAGCAGATTTCTCCATCTATAAGAAAAGTTAATGAAATTAAATTATTCCCAATTATATCAAACATTTCAAATTTTCAGACTCACCTGTTGTAAGAAAGCTACCAAAGTACTAGTCCCCCACTTATCAAGTTTGGGTAGGTTGATATCTTTTAAGTACAAAACAAGTCGTTCACAGTCTTTTGGTCTATATACTCGACCAGTATTAGTACTGATTACTATGCAAGTCTGGCTCAATTTCTGCAGGAGATGTCGAGAAGTAGTTTGAGCACTACAATGAACTGTAGCAATATGAGTAGACCGGAGTTGAGAAAAGGCATATTTGAGCAGCATCCTGTGAAAGATGTATGACATTTGTCTTTGAAAATACAATAAAATGCTTTATAAATTCAATACAAAATTTCTGTCTTGGAAATATTTCAATTCTTAAATTATGTAGGATAATGGTTAAGGGGAAAATGGTAAACAAACATGGATATAGTTTCCATAACTACCAAGGCTATTTTCTGAATTTTAGACTGGGAAAAATATTCATATTTTAAGGCATTTTGTGACTGTTTTCATCAAAATAAATCTACAGAAATAATTTACTTTGATAAAAGAATATATATAGAATATATAAATCATACAAGTTTTTGTTACGATTATATGGACAAATATTTTTTAACAATTTCTTCTCAGACTGCTTTCTTGCCATAACAAAATGCACAACCTGGCAGGAAAAAAAAAGAACACATTCTCCACAGTTATTACATTTTTATAAGAAGTAACAATGAAAGGAGTCCTCCATGAAAATGTAATGTTATTGCTATCAAAGAAAATATAACAAAAGCTATTAAATCATTTTTAAAAAGGATGCACCTCAGTGTGCCTGTTCCCATCTCTTACCCTTTGCCACATCCTTCTGGACCTATGAGAATAAACGGCTGTTTAGTATTAGAACTCAACCAAGGCTTGAAATAATCTAGACCTCGCTGCATGTCAGGAGTCTGAATGACTGGAAGAGTTTGGCTATTACTGAAGTCATCAGCAGTCAAATTTTCTGGCTTCTTCAGCACATAAGAGGCTAGCCGTCTTCTACTTGAATCATAGTATGTGTCCATTGGTTTGTGAGAGTCTGGAGGAGATTCTCGCGTCCAATTAAAAACCTTAAGAGGAAAAAGTTGAGAAAAATTTTCACATACTCAAAACAGAATAGGTAAAATTTTAATTCTTAAATGTACCAAAAATGAATCATCTTAGTTCAAAAAAAGTTTGCATACACTAAATATACTAATACGCGTTATAAATAACAATTCTGCTTGAAATATTTAATTTTCTCTCTAATTTATTAAGAAAATAAATGTCATCTGGTTTGTGCATATACCATGGAATAAATACATTTAACTCTTAATAAAGTTCTTATGAACACTAAATTATGAAATAAAGAAATAGTAAGCCAAAAGCCCTTCATTTCTACTATTATCTGGCACTCCCCATTCCAATGTTGCTATCATTGCTCTCAACCTGTTATTTTTCCTTTTAATACTGAACACCATTATCTAAGAAGATGCAGAATACAGAGACAGACTCTGATGCTACACTTCACACCTTTGTTCAGGACTTTGGCAAGAGAGTATCCATTTAAAAGCAACATATAATATGGTATTGCAGGATAACAATGAGAAGCATCTGACAACAAAGGAAACAGCATAGCCATGGAAGGGAAACAGAATAGAGAAAGCAATAAATGAAAACATCAAAAGAAAAAACAAAATTATAAAAAAAACCCAGCAGGAATATAATATTGGAATTAACTCAAAGGAATGTATGTTCAATAATTCTATCAGAAACCAATAGGGAAAAAAATCTCTTATTAGGTAGAATTCAGCTTTATAAACAACTTGGCTGAAAAAGAACCTCCACATATATGAAAGAAAATTAACAATTATCAATCCATTCTCATAGCTCTAATTGCTAAAACTATTGTGGCTAAAATAACGGAAAGGACTATTTTATTCTTAGGTAAAAATGAATAAAATGATATTTATTTATATGGCTAAGTAGGTTTGAAAGTATCTAACTTAAAAAAGATATGGCCCAAATTTCAGCCTATTAAAACATCACCTTATAAAATTTAACAATATCATAAAATATTATTAAGTATTTCAAAGGAAAAAATACATGTATATATATATATAAATGAAATACATTACTACTGTATTGAACACACAACTCCAAAATTTTAAAGTTTCATACCTTTTAGTTATAAATCACTGTATTTCGGCAGTTAAATGTCAACAAAAAAGAACTTTAAATCTGCATTACCTGCTTGGTAAATTCCAGACGTGATTTCATGTTCAGATTTCCACTAAGTCCCCTTATGAGATTAATAATAAATTGTTCATGATCTTTACATCCATGTAGATGTGACAAACCATTCATCACAGTCCCAACCAAACTTGTTTCTACAACATAGTCATTCTGTTGATTAAAATACATGGTCCAGAAAAAAGACAAATATTAAGTAGCAAACATAGAAACATACATATTGATATTTACATATCTTTCCAATAATCTTTAAGACTTTATAGCTGAAAGAAAAATTTACCCCTCTATTCAAGTTGTATAAAAGTTCTTATTTCACTCAATTTAAAAATATACTTTCAAAATATAATCACATAAACACAAATGTATATCTCTAGCTCTAAGTGCCAAGAATCCTCAAACAGATTCATGTTTCATTAACTTTTAACCCCGAAGAACAAGACTGAAAAAAAAAATTCTTCATTTACTTCTGCTGATAAACAGGAAGCTAGAAGTAAGAGTTAGACTGATGGCCCTAGAAAGAAAGGCTAGGCTTAAATAAAAAATTATTTGGGGTTTGCTCTCTAAGCAGAATTTTTAAATGAAATTTCAGGACTGAAATGTATAGTCAATTTTTAGTTCTTTTTGCCTGTGGGGCCCTATGGATTCTGGAGAGTTAGGAGGGAAAAAGGTTCTTATTCTTTCCATAAATACCTACTGAGAGCCAATTATGCATTAGGATCTGCATGTTCTGCAAGATACTAAAAATTAGTAATTTATCTCTGTGTTCATGGAACTTAAATCTAGTGAGGAGATGGTTAATAATTTGTGGTAAAATATAAAGCAGTAGAATAAGGTGTTGCGAGAAAGGGTAAGTCAGATTGAGTATTCAAGATCTCTTTGAAAAAGGTAAAATTTAAGCTAATACCTGAAGGATGCAAACTACCTAGTCATGGAGAAAATACAGCACATGCATAGGAAAACCATTGGTACAGTAACAGAATTAAAAGAAGAGGAGTTTAAGATTAAGTCAAGCAAGTAGGCAGGGCCAGATTCTGCAGAATTATATAGGCCATGTTAAAGACTGTGAATTTTATTTTTAGTTCCTTAAAAGCATTTTAAATCAGGGGGGTGAAACTATCCAATTTACACTTTTAAAAGTTCACTCTGCCTGCATTATAAATATTTTTGGAAGTACAAATATGAAGAAGAGAAGGAAGAAAGGAAGAGACAGGTAGAAATCCAACTGCTTAAGTCATGATAAGAATTCTGGGCTTTAAAGGAGAAATAAAGGAAACCTACATATTTTCTTCTAGGTTGTATAATTTATCAAATTAATACAAGAAAGAAAAGTTTTATTTATAAATACATGAACACTTGACTGGAACATCCATGATGATATCTCTCTCAGACCTGGGCACGATGAACAAAAGGGTAAGATAAGAAGGAAAGAACCCTCAAAACATGAAAGAGTTCCAGAAAAAAAAAAAAAAAAAATAGGGTTCTGTCTTCAAAACAGATTTTTTCTAACTGAATCTCTGGTTTCTATTCTAAGGTTTAATACTCTTTTCTGTCATTGTTTCTACAATCAAAATACATATATTCCACCTAGTGTTACATTCTTCATTCTCTGATTCACACAGTTACTCGCAGCAAGCAAACAGATGACCTCAAGGCATTTGCAAAAAATCTTTCCATGCTCTTTTCTGCTTCTTACTCTTGTTTAAATGAAAATCAAGTATGATCTCCTTTTAAAAACTCCCTAAAGACAGCAATACTCTCTTCACCTATTTATTATGACTATCTGTTTTCATATAGTTTTCCTCCATTAGACAATCCTTTCTCAAAGAAAAGTATGATCTTGTTAATATTTACCTCTCAAAGTCTCAAGACTAGTAATATACTTGACACATATTAGATATTCAACAAAAATTGTTGAATAAACAAATGTTTTCAACATAAATGCAAATAACTCACTATCCTTTTTCTACTTTAGTATTAGCTTCATCTTGTTTCTAGCTATGATATATAGTAAGTTTTTTACATATAAGTCAAATGTGAAGGCAAAGATGGATTTGCTAGTAAAAACTTAAAAAGACATTCCAATATTCATTTCAAGACTTTTCAGTAAGCAGTACAAGGTATTGAGGATAGGAGAATAAAGTATATTAAACTAACACAAAAAATTGTGCCAAGAAACATAGAGGGGGCAGCTGCCGTGGCTCAGCAGGCGGAGCTCCGACCTGCCGTGCTGGAGGTCTGGAGTTCGATCCCTAGTGCCTCCTGCCCATATGCAAATTTAAAAAAGAAAAAAAAAGAAAGAAAGAAACATAGAGGGAAAATAACAAGCACGTCTTTCACCCCTCCCTCACGTTCAGGCAGTGCTCTGCCATGAGGCAATTATATGTAAGCATCACTCTTAATCAGTGTACTTTTCTCCTAAATGAATAATTATGAAATATTATAGCTAACTTACCTGCTTTAAAACCCACTGTAAAGCCTTTTCAAAATAATCTCCAATCCAGTTTTCAAGATTATTCCTATATTCAGCAGGCTGATTTCTCAACCAAGATTTTATCAGAGAATTAAGATCTGTCTCTTCATCACTGACACAGATTAACACAAAGACATAAAAAATTATCTAACAAGAAATTATAATCTACTTTCAAAATAAGGTTCTGCTCCAATAAACATTATTCTACACATCTATATTACCTGTTAATATACAAGAGTTGGTTTTAGTTACTTCCATATGTGTATAAGTTGCTTCTGTATGTATGCACACACACATATATATAGATAGATATAATATACATACACATATTATGCCAGTTTCTATGAAATAAATTCCATTTATATTATTATAAATATAAAGTAAACAAAAATTAAATGATTGGCCAAAAGTGGTCTAAACCCTTACTATTCCTACTTGTTAGAAAGTCCCACTCCAGATCTAATGAGTCAAAATCTACATTTTAGCAAGTTCTCCAGGTGATTCAAATGCACATTAATATTTAACATGCACTGGGATAAACTATAATGCAATCTTTGAAATTATTTATTTTTCTCTGCTCCACAAAAAGCCAACTATCAATTCCAAATCTGCCTAAAGTAAAATATAATTATTTTAGCAAAGCACTTATTTATATGACTATCATCCAATGACTGAAATTAAACATAATATTTACATCTTACTCAAAATTATATCTAACATAATTATGAAAAATGATAGGGCAGTGTAACAGTGGCTCAGTGGCAGAATCCTCGCCTGCCATGACGGAGACCCGGGTTCGATTACTGGAGCCTGCCCATGCAAAAAATAAAAAACAAAAATTATAGTAAAAAACAACTACAGATTAATAATTTTGAAATTGATAAGGGCTCATGATCTTATCATTTTTCCTGTCTCCTACCACTAAAAAAAACTGAGCCCTTAAATTATTCTTCTCACATTTGCAACTTAATCTAATATGGAAAAGAAAAATTAAAAAATATATACGTAAATATTCAAAGTTACATTTACTCATGAAGAACAGGTCAAATAGCCAAAACAAAGACTCTAAGCTCTTTAGAATAAAGACTTTCTTGTCAATGGTATCCTTTGATGTCTATGGTCAATATACACTTTAGTTTGCCCAAGCAAATATTTACTACCAAAATTATTACTAACATCCTCTTTAACAATTAAAAGGTTCCTATTTAACCTGTCATGTAGCAAATGCTCAAAAATATCTTCTGAAGGAATAAATGAAACCCAAAACTATGATGCAAGCTAAACACATAACTATCAAAAAAGTTAATATGGAATTAATTTTACAGGAAATCATATATATACATTATGTCCATCACAAAGAATATTTGTTTCAGCAACAATTTTCAACGCCTCCATAACCAAATGTAGTCTTATATTCTATTTAATCTCCATGACACTGTATTGACCACTTATTTCATTTATACTCTATCTTGTATTATAATTACAGTTGTATTTATTTTATCTCCTGTACTTGTAGGTAAACAATATTAAGACAAGCTCCTCCTTAAAAGTTAGTTTTACTACTCTTTTGCTGTTTCTCCTAAAGCAACTAGCTTAATGCCTGTCTATATAATAATCAATACACATTAAAGAATGTAGCTATAAATTTACCTTTTATCCAATTTTTCTGATTATGAGACTATATTAAATAAATTAAATTGTGGGTGTTGCTATGAAAGATGAGACAAAAGTAAAATATTCTAAGAATGAATATCTCCGAGTATCAGTTAGAGTTCATGAACGACTTAATCTGGTTTCCTACAACACTGTCCAAGAAGTAAACAATTAAATAATTACAGAAGCTGGAACAAAGTTGATTATGCGTTCATGGTTCATACACCTAAAAGGGCTTTAAATGGCCCCAGAAGAATTGAGTACTTCATACAAACTGATAAATAACTAATTATAAAACATAAAATCGAAAAGTAAAATTAAAATTTCTAAGTTATTTCAAAATATTATTCATTTGGGGAAATTAAATTGGTTCAAATGTCCATAATCAGTGATTACATGATATCTAAAATAAATTATTACTCATTTTCCCACTTTAAGCGTTTTTTTAACGCTTTACTTTAAGTAAGTAAAGCAGGAAAATAAAAATGAAAAAGATTCTATGAATTGTAGTTTCTATGATTAAAATATTACTATTTAGCTTTAAATTTTTAGCCTCTAGCTCATAATTTGTATGTTCATATCTCTGAAATTAATAGTTGTATTTAAACAAAAGTAATAGATAAAAAGAAATCAAGTTAAATATTTGCTCATTCACTTAGGCAGACAAAATGATACTTAGTAACTGTGATACTGACTAAATTACTGAAATAAATCAATTATAAAAAGCCAGTAATTTCTCAGAATGAACTAAAAAAAATACAACAAAAAAACTTAGTCAAGAATGGGAAAATAAATAATACATTATTTGTACAACACTTACTTTACTTATCTATGAAACCAAAATAATAATTGAAAAATGCTCCTATATATTATACTCAAATGCTCTCATAGCTTACCTAAGAAAGATCATTCCCATTCTAGATATTGTGGCTGGTGAGGCACAACTTAAATCATGGGTTTCAAATACAAAGTTAACATTTGGGCCAAACTGAATCCTTTCTCCACTGGGCATAGTGAGTAGCCGATTATCATCCAGAACAGAATTCAGAGATTCTATCCATTCAGGATCAATGTCACCATCACAGATTATCCATGAGGTGACATCTATTTTCAAACCAAAATAGTGAAAATAAAACAAAATTTAAAATACTCATTAATAGTGTATAAAAGATAAGGAATAAAATGATTATCTTATTCTTTGGAAGAAATTTCCATAAGTATTATTTTGTATTACAGAAGCCAAATATAGACAACAAAAAGTCAAACAACTAAAAATTTTTGTGTTAATTCAGAGACAACATGCTGGGGAATCCATGGATAATCCTGGCTTAGCTGGCCAAAAATTCAGTTATACATCATGTGATACAATCTTTTCTTTATCTATGAGCAGACAGATTTGGTAACTAACTAAAAGAAAACATGGTGAGCAAAATTTTGGTATTTCCATTCCCATGAGATATCTGTAAGATATTCTTCAGACCTTTGCCTGTGACCATGCCAAAAGAACATATACATGCTTTTTATAGAATACCTCTTTTAAAAAATAGAGAAAAGCCAGTTTTCTGTGCCCTAAATGAGAAAAAGTTCACTACTGTCACATTTCTTTGGCATGTGAAAAGAAAGCAGGTGACTTCAAATGGAAGAAGCAGAGAATAGGCTGTGCACAGAAGTCTTTCCAAGGATAAAGTTTTATCCATCCTTCCTAAAATGCAAGTGATCACAAGTTGTTTTTGGACCTTTGAAACAATTCTGAGAGGAATATGCCCCAATAAAAATGTTGGAAGTCAGTGCAGGAAATATCTGGGTTTTATTTAATGTGAAATTATTTGGAAAGATAAAGAATTACACTTAAAATCCTTTCCAATGCCTCAGATTTATGAACTTGTCACTCACTGCCTTAGAAAAACAAATACGAATTCTCAAACTATGGGAAAAAGTATAGAGTCCTTCCGATTCTGGCCAAAAATTCCCTTTATGAAGAAGTCAAAAAATGTCCACCAAGTAGCCAAATGTTTTACTACTAAAATTTTCAAAGCTTTTCAAAACATTCTTTTAAAACTGATGAGTTAATGTGTTTACACACAGAAATTTTAATATCAGATAAAATTTTGTCATCTTGTTTAGATAAGAAGTAGTAGTGGAACATCAACTCAGCAATTAAACAAAGGCTTTATATTCATTCATTAAGTTAACTTAGTTGTGAATTACAATTCAGCCAAATTATTCTGAGCTTCTACTGTAATAAAAGTTGCTAGAGTTTGATAAAAGTCATTAAAAGGATGGAATGTCTTGGGTCCCTCCTAAGTAAAATAGTTGCTAAGATATCAAATATTATACAGTTTATAGCCATGTATAAATCTTGATGAAGAAATCATTATAGATAGGTATTGTAAAAATTATTAAGTAGAGCAATAACTCACACAACAGTAACCAACCTTGAGGTTCTCGAACCACTTGGCGAGCACTATTTGTCAAAACACCATCAGACCATTCCCTTGTATCCATGTCAATATGGCCTAACAACTGATGTCTAGGCATAGCTTTGGGATTCATAGTGTATTGTTTTACCACTTTCCCAGTTTTACAAAGCGCAGCCCTTAACATTCTCCAAAGGGTTGATTTGCCAGCACCACTTGGCCCAACAATAACGACTCCCATCCTTTGGCATAATTGTTCATACAACTCCAAAGCTTTCTTGATCTAATTGAAAAGAAATATGTTTATATGTGAGTTATAGTATTCAATAATATGTAATTCTGCTCATTCTATAATGTTTGCTCTATTCTAAAATATGTAATTTAAGCCTTTAATTTACTTCACTGAAATATAGCCTTAAATAGAAGAATAGATATATAAATGTAAACATTTACAATGTGATCTTCAAACTCAGTATTTCTTTTTTTTAAAAAAGGATGCTTTCCAAGCATTTGATAATGCAACATTTTCATTATTTTATTCACTCATTCATTCAAATACAATATGTTCACTATTTTATTCATTCATCCATTCATTTATAGCCAAAAATGACTGAAAACTGTTTATCATAAACATGTGAAGACCGTTGAAAAGGAATATCTCCTAAGAAATTATCAAAAGGAAACTAAATTACATATAAATCAATTATCAAAAATATGTACAAGGCAGGCAATGGTGGCACAGTGGCAGAGTTCTCACCTGCCATGCCGGAGACATGGGTTCAATTCCCAGTGCCTGCCCATGCAAAAAAATATATATCTATATATCTATATCTATAGATATAGATATATAGATATGTAGATGTAGATATATGTATAGATATGTACATTGACCTATTATGTGCCTGGTTACTATGACAGGCATTAGACATAAAATGGTAAGCCTGCCTTTTACGGAGATTGCTTTCTGGTGAGGAAAGTCAATATTAATCAAATACATAAACATTAAACAAGCATATATATAAGAGTAATGAAAGCACACAGCAAAAAGATCCAAGCTGGACTTGAAGATCAGGCAAGACTGCCCTGAGGAGGTGAGGTTTAAGTCCACCTCCTTGATGAAGGATAAGTTGACTGCACGGAAATCAACTAGGAGAGGATGTCAACATTTTATAAAATATTCTTGATGGTTACCTGATTGGGTATGATTTCATAATTGGCCTCCTCAAAGACTTGCTTTAACGCAGCAGTTAGTTCGTCATATTCTACTTCTTTAAAGTCAATTCCAGGAAAGACATCTTTAATCAGTGCATCAAACCGGGTGCAATCAACAAATGTAAACTTCGACATCGTATTAAGCCTCAATGCTTGTACCACAATATGACTTTCATTAACTAAAGAAAAAGTTTCATTTTAAAACTATTATCAATTTAAGGATGACAAAACTGTTTTTAAAGTGCTCTACTGCTTTGATAGGCATTATAGGTCACTAAATGACCTCTGAAACTTAGTAACAGTTAAAGACATATTACACCACAGTAATTGGCAAACTTACCTTACTACTCTTGACTGCTAAAAAATTAGTATCTAAAGGTTATGAACTTCTTTCAATAGAATTTGAATTCCAAGGTACCCAGACTTTAATTAATAATTAAAATCATTATCATTTATATTTGCATAATACTTTACCATTTGTATTATGTCATGTGATATCATGCCAACACTATGAAGTAGGTAGGGGAAGTAGGTTTGACATATGAGAAAACTGAGGAGCTAAGGAGTTAAATGACTTGAGGAGAGAGCATAGCAGTATTAGAGTTGGGATATAAACCCATATAAACTAATTCCAGATTCAGGCATCTCTTGAAATACATGGATATAGTCTCCCACAGATTTTATATCCTAAGATTAAAAACTAGCAAGCTGATCAACAATCTGTGATGAGCCTCTATGAAGCTAGTACACAAACCCATTCTTAAACTGAATATAAAAACTGATACCATTGTCAGACTTACTTATTATCAAACATATTAACTGTTGATTGGTAGCATATATAAAGGCAAAGAAATGATTTTTAGTTTCTTCTATAATTGCTTAATATTTCTATGCTTAAATGTACATAAAGGGGCTTGACCACACTATAGTTTATGTCAAGCGCTGAACTATTAAGTCACTCTTATTTACTGCAAGTATGGTTTAAATATTTCTTTAAAATCACCGAAGAGAAAAAACAGAAAGCTAGTAATTTAAGTATGCCACAAAATAACTAAATTAATGCTGGCATATGCCAACTTAATAAAAGAGCTAAGGGAATAGAATAGGCCTAGTTTACCCCTGCTCCAAGGTATACATAGAGAAGTGACAGAAAATGACAAGGACAGCGATTTCAGGGTACACTACATAGGGAGGCCCTGGATGAAAAAAGCTGAGCAATTGAGATGCAGAGAACCACAGACCATCCAACTAATGTAAAGAGACTAATGCACCCCTTTCCAAACTGAGGCCCAGAGCCCTTAAGAGTGCATGGACATGGAAGCGGGGACTTAAAAGTAAGACAAGTGGTAATTCTTGATTGTGCCACACTCACAACTGCCACTGCATAACCCCAAGACCCTTACCCAAAGTACCCAAGCCCCAACTCCCATGACCAGCACCCCCTGAACCCCATAAACCAAGGCCCACCCTCCAGCACCTTAATCACCTGCATGCTGCCCACCCCAGCACCCACACATCCTTGCCCGGTCAACACATGCCAAGTGCATGTGCACATATGAGTCCTGCACACTCCTGAAACCACATAACTGGTGCCACGCCCCCTCAATCCCTCAAACACCCAGCCCACAAAACCCACCATGGTCCCCACCCTGCACCCAACACATGGGCATAAATGTGCACCACATTCCCTCCTGCCCCCCACACACATGCACCTTGCTTTCCCAGAGCTGCACATACACTTGCCCCCACTTTGGACACCTCTGTGCTCCATACAGACAGACACCTGCAACCTGTCCCCCAGTGCCTTGACATTCGTACCCTACACCCTAATTCCCACAATCCCCACCACACATGCAACCGCACCCTGCTCAAGCACCAGCCCTCAGCACCCAAACCATGCCCTCCTGCTCCCCACACCCTGCTCCTCTGCATACTGCACCCCCATGCCTCGTGCACCTGCACAGTCCTCCATCTGTGGCCCTCCATACCCTGCCTCTGTGGCCACTAGGCTGCACCCTGTCCCTGTGCTTCAAGACCAGCCCAAGCCACACACTATCCTCACAGCCCCTGTACAGAAACCTAACATCCATGCATCCCACACCTCACTCCCTGAGCCTAATCCTAAACTGCATCTCATCCAGGGTCCTACACCCTGCCCCATGCCTGACCTGCAAATACAAAACTTTACACTACTGAAGTAAATCAACTTCCAAAGTAACACTATCAAGACAATTAAATGCCTCAACGGCAACAAAAAATCAGAAAGCATATGAAGATGCAGGCAGGCATGGCCAAGGCAAACAACCAAATAAAAACACCAGAGGAGACACAGACTTTGGAACAGCTAATGAAAGATGTTCATACATCCCTACTAAATAAAATCAATGAGTTGGCAGCTAACAGCATAAAGGAGATCAAGAAGACACTATAAGAGCATAAAGAATTTGAAAGAATAAATAGAAAAATAGTATATATCACAGAGATGAAAGCTACTGTAAACCAAATCAAAAATAAATTAGAGATATACAAGGGTAGATATGAAGAGGCAGAAGAAAGAACAAGTGATCAGAGGCCAGGACAATTGATTTTGAACACACAAAAGAACAAACAGCAAAAACGATGGAAAAATTTGAATTGGAGCTCAGGGAAATGATGGACAACATAAAACACATAAATATAAGACTCAATGGTGTCTTAGAAGGAGATGGGAAGAGTAAAGGGGTAGGAAAATTAGTAGAGGAGATAATAGGGAAAAACTTCCCAATTTTTATAAAAGACATGAATATGCAAATGAAAGAAGCCTAATAAACCCCAAATAGAATAAATTCAAATAGGACTACTCTAAGACTCATTAGTTTGTCAAATGTTGGAGAGAAGCAGAAAATGCTGCAGCAAGAGAAAAGTGACTCACCACATACAAGGGAAACTACATAAGACTGAATTTGGACTACTCAAAATGCACCATGAAGCCGACAAGGCAATAGTCATAAATTTAAGATTCTGAAAGAAAAAGATGTCCAACCAAGAATCCTTTATCCAGCCTAGCTGTCCTTGAAAAGTGAGGAATATATTAAAATTATTACAGAAAGACAAAGCCTGAGATAATTTATCAACAACAGATTGGCCATGCAAGAAATACTAAAGGAAGTTCTCTTGGCTGAAATAAAAAGACAGGAGAGGGAGTCTGGAGGAGGGCACAGAATTGAAGAGTACCTGTAAGGGTAATTTAAAGGATTACTGTGAATTTCTTCACAATAATAACTTTGAAAGTTAATGGAATAAAATCACCAATTAAAAGATACAGATTGGCAAAATAGATTAAGAAATATGATGCATCTATATGCTGCTACAAGGGACTCATCTTAAACCCAAGGATACAAAGGGATTGAAAGTGAAAGGATGGAAAAAGATGGTCCACATAAGCTGTAACCAAAAGAAAGCAGGAGTAGCTATACTAATATCAGACAAAATAAACTTTAAATATAAGCAAGTCATAAGAGACAAAAAAGCACACTACATATTTATAAAAGGGACAATTTACCAAAAAGAAACAACAATCACAAATATGCTCCCAACTAAGGAGCACCAAAGTACAAGGTAAACACTGGCAAAACTGAAGGGAGCAATAATAGCAGGAGACTTCAATACACCACTCTCCTCTATAGACAGAATAACCAGACAAAGAATCAATGAGAAAATAGAGAACTTAAACAATTTGATAAATGAATTAGACCTAACAGACATATATAGATAACTACACCCGAAAGCCCAAGATATGTATTTTTCTCCAGTGTTCATGGAACATTCTCCAAGACAGATCATATGCTAGGGCACAAAACAGGCCTTTATTAATTTATGAAGGTTGAAAGTAAACAAAGCACTTTTTCTGATCACAATGGAAGGAAGCTGGAAATAAATAACCATCAAAGAACCAGAACATTCACAAATATATTGAGATTAAATAACATACTCTTAAACAATCAGTGGGTCAAGGAAGAAATTGCTAGAGAACTCGGTAAATATCTGGAAATAAATGAAAATGAAAATGAAAATACAACATATAAGAACTTATGGGATGTGGGGCAGGCCATGGTGGCTCAGCAGGCAAGAATGCTTGCCTGCTATGCCAGAGGACCCAGGTTCGATTCCCAGTGCCTGCCTATGTAAAAAAAAAAAAACTTATGGGATGTGGCAAAGTCAGTGCTGAGAGGGAAATTTTTTGCAGTAAATGTCTATATTAAAAAAGAAGAAAGAGCAAAAATCTAGGATTTAACTGCTCACTTGGAGGAACTAGAGAAAGAACAGCAAACTAACCTCAAAGCAAACAGAATAAGAGAAATAACAAAGATTAAAGAAGAAAGAAATGAACTGGAGAACAAAAATACAATAGAAAGAATCAATAAAACCAAAAGCTGGTTCTTGTGAGAAAAGTAACAAAATTGATGGACCTATTGCTACACTGACAAAGGAAAAAAGAGAGAGGATGTAAATAAACTAAATCAGAAATGAGAGAGGAGTCGTTACCAAGTATGATGAAGAAATTTTAAAAATCCATAAGAGGATAGTAGGAACAACTATACATCAACAAACTAGACAACTTAGATGAAATGGACAAACTCCTAGAAATGGATGAACAACATACCCTGGCTCAAGAAGAAACAGAAGACCACAAGTAAAGAGTTTCAACCAGTCATCAAAATCTTCCTACAAAGAAAGGTCCAAGGCCAGGTGGTTTCCAAGTGAATTTTTTTAAACATTCCAGAAGGAACCAACACCAATCCAGCTCAAAAATAAGAAAGAAAGATAGACGATAAAGACTGAGATGGTATAATCTAGGAATGCCTAGAGTGTACAAAGATAGTGACTAAATGTACAAATTTTAAAAATGTTTTTGAATGAGGAAGAACAAAGGAATGTCTTTACTGCAGGGTGCTGAAATAGATGGTAATTAATAGTTTAAAATTTCAACTTATGTGTGAGACTAAAGCAAAAAATGTTTATTTGGTACAAAATCTATATTTTGACTAGAGCATTTCCTAATATAACTTATGTAGATAGCTTGGTTGAACAACATAAGTACATGGAACTTTGGGTAGGACATGAGATTTTGTTGGTTTGTCCAGAGTGATACCCTGATGAATCCCAGAGTGATTTAATCAGGGATGGAAAAGTATTTGCAAAGTCCCCTTCAGGGAATGGTGAGAACAGGGGAAAATTCAACCTCCCCAAGTTGAATTCTTTTTTTTTTGTTTCTTTGGCTTTTAAAAAGGGGAATTTAATAAATTGCTAGTTTACAGTTCTAAGGCTGAGAAAATGTCCCAATTAGAACAAGTCAATAGAAATGTCCAATCAAAGGTATCCATCCAGGGCAAGATACCTTGGTTCAAGAAGGCTGATGAAGTTCAGGGTTTCTCTCTCAAGTGAGAAGGCACATGGAGAACACAGTCAGGGCTTCTCTCTCAGCTGGAAGGGCACATGGCGAACACGGCATTATCTGCTAGCTTTCTCTCCTGGCTTCCGGTTTCATGAAGCTTCCTAGGAGGCGTTTTCCTTCTTCATTTCCAAAGGTCTCTGGTTGGTGGACTCTCTGCTTTGTGGTGCTGCGGCATTCTCTGCTCTCTCTGAATCTCCCATTCTCCCAAATGTTTCCTCTTTTTTTTTTTTAAACTTTTTTTATTAATTAAAAAAAAATTAACAAACAAAACATTACAATATCATTCCATTCTACATATCCAATCAGTAATTCTTAATATCATCACATAGTTGCATAGTCATCATTCCTTAGAACATTTGCATCGATTTAGAAAAAGAAATAAAAAGACAACAGAAAAAGAAAGAAAACGATAATAGAGAAAAAAAAAGATTATACATACCATACCCCTTACCCCTCGCTTTCATTTACCACTAGCATTTCAAACTAAATTTATTTTGACATTTGTTCCCTCTACTATTTATTTTTATTCCATATGTTCTACTCTTCTGTTGATATAGTACCTAAAAGGAGCATCAGACACAAGGTTTTCACATTCACAGAGTCTCATTGTGAAAGCTATATCATTGTTCAATCATCATCAAGAAACATGGATACTGGAACACAGCTCTACATTTTCAGGCAGTTCCCTCCAGCCTCTGCGCTATATCTTGAACAACAAGGTGATATCTACTTAATGTGTAAGAATAACCTCCAGGATAACCTCTCGACTCTGTTTGGAATTTCTCAGCCATTGACATTTAGTCTCATTTCACTCTTCCCCCTTTGGTCGAGAAGGTTCTCTCAATCCCTTGATGTTAATTCTCAGCTCATTTTAGGGTTTTTCTCAATCCCTTGATGCTGAGTCTCAGCTCATTCCAGGATCTCTGTCCCACGTTGTCAGGAAGGTCCACATCCCTGGGAGTCATGTCCCACGCAGAGTGGGGGAGGGTGGTGAGACTGCTCGTCATGTTGGCTGGAGAGAGAGGCCACATCTGAGCAACAAAAGAGGCCCTCTTGGGGGTGATTATTAGGCCTAAATTTTAAGTAGACTTGACCTATCCTTTGTGGGGTTAAGTTTCATAAGAACAAACCCCAAGACTAGGAGCTCAACCTATAGCTTTGGTTGTCCACACTGCTTGTGAGAATATCAAGAATTCAACTTGGGGAAGCTGAATTTCTTTCCACTCTCACCATTCCCCGAAGGGGGCTTGCAAATACTTTTCCACTCACTGATCAAATCACTCTGGGATTCATCAGGGCATCACTCTGGACAAACCAACAAAATCTCATGTCCTACCTGAGATTCCAAGTACTTATGACATCCAGTCAAACTATCTACATGAGTTATATTAGGAAATGCTCTAGTCAAAATATAAATTTTGTAACAAATAAACATTTTTTGCTTTAGACTCACACATAAGGTGATATTTTAAAGTATTAATTATCATCTATTTTCAGCACCCTGCAATAATGACATTACTTTGTTCTTCCCCATGCAAAAACATTTTTAAAATTTGTACATTGTACATTTCACTATTGTTATACACTCTAGGCATTCCTAGATTATACCATCTCGATCTTTAACATCTATCTTTCTTTCTGATTTCATTTATGTCCCCAGCCCTCC